>JAQHUG010000048.1:1048486-1058665 GCA_028555095.1 Dicrostonyx torquatus
GAAATAATTACACAGAAACTGTATTCATTTAATACACTGCCTGGCCCATTAGTTCTAGCCTCTTATTGGCTAACTCTTACATCTTGATTCAACCCATTTCTAATAGTCTGTAAGTCACCACGAGATAGTGATCTTACCGGGAAAGATTCAGCATGTCTGGCTCTCTCAACTCCATGGCGGTTCTCTGTCTCTGTCTTCGTCCCAGCATTCTGTTCTCTTCCCGGCCTATCTAAGTCCTGCCCTATCAAAAGGCCAAGGTAGTTTCTTTATTTAACCAATGAAAACAACACAAATGCGGGAGGACCTCCTACACCACCCCTTGAGAAGGTGTTTATACGGACCTTGGGAAATTAATGGGTGTAAAAGATGCAAAGCCTGTCTGGAACATCCAGTCGGGAGCATAGGTAAGGACTGGCCAGCTGAGACAGTGCTCTGTCCACATGTGTACCTGAAACACGGTCCTGCGAGAAGAACAACACCCCCTAGTAAAGAGCGCTTCAGAAGCATACGCAAGGGAAACCAGAGGCCTACACTGTGAAGCTGACAAAACCAATATTTATTATCATGTGCCTGGCAAGTAATATCTTTCATCTTATTTCATCTGTTCTGTCTTTTAGGAGGAAATGCCTCTTCATGAGGCAGCAGGAGTCTGATGTCAGTTCTTGGACTAGCCTTGTAGAGCATACTGGATTTCTCAGAACTTTAGTGTGTCTGACTTCACAAGTAGGCTGTTGTTAGTAGGTGCCCCAAGCACCCCTGGTTTCCTGAAAGAGATTTAGGGTAGCTTTTGTGCAGATTTCTTCTCACCTTTGTGCCCAGCAGTGTTGCATTTCTGCAGCTTGAAATGAGCCATGATGACAGTATTCACACCATGGAACTCTTCCAGTGCTCCATGTCTGAGCTTTTCTACCTGGGGAACAAATTGCTAAACATTTATCAGCACACTGCTGCTGTTGTTGGAGCCAAGGTGCATTTGGTTTATTTGGCTTCTTTTTTGTTTTCTTTCTTTTTTTTAAAGCAAAACCAGACCCCTTAGCATGAACAAAGATATGAGGTATGGGATGTGTTATTCAAGTCTTCCAAAATGTTTGATAGAAGAAAAGCAAAAAACTGTGTTTAGACTATGCTAATGTAGATCAGCAAATTTCTTCTGTAAAGGAGCAAACATCAAAAATTAGAACCATACAGTTCTTCTGATGCTGTGTGAACGCAGCCATAGGCAATATACTGGATATAATATATATATATATATATATATATATATATACACATATATATATATATGAGCATGACTGTGTTCAAATAAAACGCTATACAAAAACAGGTGCTGGACCAGAGTTTACAACCCTTGTCCTAGAAGACTATAAAGAGGACCCCTGTTTCAAAGATACCTTTTATTTTTTTTAAGAAAAGGAGAGATTCCTCAGGAATTCTGGGACTGGAATCTCCAAGGTAGATATATGTGGAAGCAGAAACTACAGAGGACTTAGAATCAATCATAGAAAAATCCAAAGTAGTCTCTTCACAGAAGGACCACATGGCATGCACAGTGAATGAGAATCCTTCCTCCCAACTCTCAGGAGGCCTTCTAATGCAGTGTGGATTTGGACTGTAGGCCTCAAACAGTAGCAACTCTAACAGTTATCCTCACTGCAGGGGCAGGGACAAATCTTCCTATACATGTGTGTATTATAATTATTATTGTGTGTTACATATACATATATGTACATATTTGTACACATACTATAGACACATGTTATTTGTTACCGGTACACATGCATAAGTTGCATTCATGCATGATCTCACACCCATGAATTTAAAGTTGCCCCAGAAATGTAAAGCAGAAATACTAAACCATTAAGAGTAGCCATTTCTGAGTAGTGAGGTCAGGTAAAACCAAGTGAGGAACCTTTTCCTTCTTAGTTTTGGTATTATTAGATACTTATCCATCCTATAACATTCATGTGGTGTTTTTAAATCCCAACAGCCTATGTCTTTACAGGGAGATAGGTGATTTCTTTAGTGAAAGAGCTGCTTCCCCCAAATATCTATTCTTGTGAAAAGACGCCAGTATGGCAACCTCAGAGGTTTAGTGTCAGAAGTTTGGTCCATTATCACCATGGCAACATGGTGACACTGAGGCAGACGTGGTGCTGGAGACATAACTGAGAGTTTTATATCAGAACCTCAGGCAGCAGGCAGAGGGAGACACTGGGCCTGGCTTACACTTCCTCCCTCAAGGCCACACCTCCTAATCCTTCTTAATACTGGCACTTTCTGATGGCCTAACATTCAAATATATGGGCCTGTGGGGAACGTTCTTATTCAAACCACTACATCACGTGACATTGTCACATCACGTTTCTGAGCTAGTATACGTGACGCTGGTATAGATTAACTCACAAAGCAAGCCCTTTCAAGTCAAACACTTCATTTCATTCCTAGTGTTTGACTTAAACTCTTGGTGGAAGGTAGAAGTCCTAAAATCAGAGTGTTCCTTGACGGGCCCCTATGCAAACCCTTGCACTAGTGTTGCAAAAATCTGCTGCGTGGTTTTTAAAATTAAAGGTCTGAAAGGACTATTTCCCTTTGATTCTCTGTTTCTGAGGCGAGAAAATGTGTGTTCACGTGCATACATAGATGTGTGTATGTGTTCAAGTGGGTGCATGTATGCATGTGTGCACATGTGTACATATGTGTGTGTGTTCAAGTGGGTGCATGTGCACATTTGTGCACGTGTGTGTGTCTGTATGTGTTCAAGCGGGTATGTGCATGTGTGTGCATGTATGTGTCTGTGTATGTGTTAGTAGATGAGTGTTGCATGTGTGCGTGCGTGTGTCTGTGTCTCTGTGTGTGTGCACTCACCTGGGTAAAGAAACTAGGTTTGCCACAGTACTGAGTGGGTTTTTCTTGGTGATAGGTTAACTTGGGTTTTGGATTTTCCTCAACCTCGCTATCAGCACTTTCCAGCACAGATTCTAAACTTGCTTATGATCAGATCAGCCTCTCCAGTTGCTTTAACAGGAGCACACCGAGGAAAGAGCTGCTCCGTTCTTACACTGAGTTACCCACAGCCTGCCTGGCAGCACAGCTTTGCAGATCTGGTTCCCAGTGGGAAGAGGAGAAATAAGAGCCCTAGGCATGGGGAACTAAAAGCAGGCACACTGCCTGCTGGAGTCACGTGTGCTGTGTGGACTTCCCCCTGGAGTCTACTGTGACCCTTTGCCCATTTGACTGAGAACTAGAAGGTTCTTCAAAGGTTTAGTGCCATCGACTGATCATCTTCCTATCAATCGGGTGTTCCCCTGCCCCCGTCTCTGCCTCTGCCTCTCTTTCTGTCCCCCCCTCCGCCCTCTGTCCTACCCCCTTGTTAACTCACGCTCTCATTTTTGACTATTTTATTAAGACAGTTGGGGCACACCACAGTGACTTGGCATCTCAGGTTCTGAGCATTGCCTGCTGGCCAGTCTCACTTCCATCCATAGCCTCTTCCGCTTACCTCCCTCCCCCGTCCTCTGCTAGGAGCTATAATCTTCACTTCCAGCTACATAACAGCAACAAAAAAGAGCACAGTCCTTGCTGTGTTCTCTTGCCATTTGTTTGTTATTCTCCTTAGACTGCCCATTGTGAGCCAGGTGTAGCCTCAGTGAGTTCTTGAGCCCTGCTAGCATTCTTAGTTTCTGCCTTTGCTCTCCCTCTGTCCTAGAGACTGGCTTCAGGTGTAGCTATTTTTATCTGCTGATCTTTCTTCCTTGCCCTTATCTTACTGTAATGAAACGTGTGCTGGTGTTAGTCTTTTCTCTTAGGTTGTAACCCTCGTAGAAGAGGTGTGTCTTTTTGTTTTCTTTTCTCCTGCAGTACCTAGTAATTACTGCAAAGAAGATCCTGAAAAAATACACACCAAACCGTATTGACAATACTCCCTGGAAGGGGTCTGGAGAGATGGCGTAGCAGCTTAAGAGCACAACCTGATCTTCCAAAGGACTGGGTTCTGTTCCCAGCACCCACATTGTAACTCACAACCGCCTGTAACTCCAGCTCCGATGCCTCCTTCTGACCTCTCCACCTGTACCAGGCACCCAAATGGTGCACATACATACATGCAGGCAAAACCACTCATGTGCATTAAGTACAAGTATTTTTGCAGTGCAGTGATTGTGCACACCTCTAATCCCAGCACTTAATAAGCAGTGCTAGTTGGATCTCTGAGCTCAAGGCCAACTTGTACTGCAGAGTAGTTCCAGTAGAACCAGGGCTACCCAGAGAAACCCTGCCTCCCAATTTCTTTATTTCTTTATTTATTTGAAAGTTGGGTATTTTTAAGAATCATTGGAGAAAAAATGAGTATAAAAGACACATTTTCAGACATTGCCTATGGCTAAGTAAAGTTTCTCCCATCTGCACAGATTTTTGAAAGTTTTGAAGAGTTGTAATGGACCTGTTGTTTGCCTTCCTTGTTTTTGGGAGTTTTTTTATTTTTTATTTTTTAACATCTGTCTAGAGCCTTTAAATATCCAACCTTTCAATGCTTCTTCCCATCGCAGGAAAAATGCCTAAAAATGTATCTTACTGGGTCACTTTTCTTAGATAAGAGTGGTTCTTGATTCTGCTTACTGAATGTGTTTTAAGGTGTAGCTTTAAATCTTTAGTAAAGGAAATAGTCTACTTTTCTAGCCTACCAAACTCTGTGAAGTAGGGGGTGACAGTCTCATCAATTACTGCCACTCATGTCATAGAGCTCCCAGAATTCACTGTGCTCAGTGTGGTAACTCAGTTATCCCAGCACCCCCTGCCATCCGGGCAAAGATGTACAGACAGGCATTGTGACCTTAAAATATGCAAAGAAGCAAAAGGAGGTTTAAGAAGCTAGAAAGAATTCTTGTCTATAGCCCTTAGGGACCGTTGGACTAACGTGCAGATTAGAAACCAAAGAACTGGGGATTAAATGTTGCAAGCTTGCACAGACATGAAACCACCTTGCTGAGCACTGTATGTCAGAGCGACTCAGCACTGGTTCTTACGTCTGAATGCATTATAGCTACAGGCTGGCATCTCATTCTCTGAGCCAACTGTTTCTCGGACTTGCCTGTCAAGAGTTTACCTAAGTACTCTGATGACTTTGCAATCAAATGTTTACCCAAGCTCTCTGACGAGTTTGCAGACGTAGGTGAATGCCCTACTCTGGTTCTCTCTCATTCTCTCCTGACCTTTGAGCAACTGGGCCAAGCTTGTCTTTGTATGGCTTGCCTTTAACCATCGTTCCAAACGACTTGTACAGAACACTTAATTATTCATTGTCCTTCTCGTCCTTCGTGGGACCGTTATAGAATTACAGAACCGGTTTCAGGTCGTGGCATGGTTCACGAAGGTGTATCACCATTAGTTGACCTCTTACATGGTTCACTAGTTTGAATTTTTGGTTGAGAAGCGGAGCAGAGAATAGACTTGGTCTAGAACTTCCAAGAATCTGCCATGTTTGCTATAAGGAAGGTGAGAGAGTCCGTGCATGTTCCCTTCTCCAGCCTTAGGACTCAGGATGGTTGCCTGCATTAGTTGCCTTGGTGCTGATGCGGTTATTGTCACATCAGCCCATCTTTCAAAGTTAGGTAGTATACAAATTTTGTCAAAAATTAAGGACATTTGAAGGAGCTTGAGGCTGACTGTCTGATCTTCACATAGATGCCGTAGAGTCTGAAGATTATTTGTGAGTTTAATTTTTTAAAGCACTATTTAATTTGGACATTTGTATGTGAAATGACCCTGCCGGTGGCTGAGAGGTTGTATCCTGGGTACAAGAGAGTTGACCGTACTGAATTTAGCTCCTAGCTAGGTTACCACCCAGAGGCCTCAGCCGGTGGCCTGACCCTTACTGTCTTATCACCTATAAAATAAGAGAGTGGCACCTTTAGATAGGTTGCTTACAGATTTTATCAGCACTTGTGAGATGCCTGGTGCTGTGGTGGCAGCCTGCACATCCTTGGGTAGAAGCTGCTTCTGTTCTGTTGTGCTGCAGGTTGTTAGGGTTCTTCCCAGCGTCCATTCTGGCTCCACCCACTTCCCCGGCTCCCAGCCTACTAAGATGGCTCTTAGGCTTTAACCAAACAAGGGACATTAATGACCCTAGACCCCTCAGCCCTCGTCTGTTCTGTTCCAGTTTTGTAACTTTCCTGGATCTTTCCTTCCTGCAATCCTCCCCGACCCCTGCCCCCATTTCCAAGCCCAGTGTTGTAAAACACCTGCCTGCCTGCCACTAGTCTGGCATCATGGCAGAGAGGAGCTGCCAAAAAGCCTCCAACATCGCCCCTGTCTTCAATGTGATTTCGGACCTTTGAGTGGGGTCCCTTGTGACCTAGACCTTTCTCTTAGTCTTCTCCCCTGTGCCCCCATACTTCATTTACACAGAAGGGCTTTGTGATTCCGACAACACCACTTTTTTGTGTCCTTCAGTACACTTTCTCTGCCAGTGTGTGCTCTCCTCACTCCCCTACTTTGGTGTGATTCTAGAAGGTGCATGGTGTCACCTGTCCCTAGGAGCCTTCTCCCATGATGGACTAGATGCTTCTTCATCACCCTGTACCCACGGCTGTAGAGTGGGAAACATGAGATTCTATACTGACTTTTGTGCTTATTCTCCAGCCTTTCTTTGACCCTGAGTGATGGGAACTTCCTTACCCCTCGAAGTAGCAAATGCATGAATGAATCCCATCCCTTTCTTCTCTCATGCCAGAAGGTGTTGTAATATGGTGGTGTTATCTCCAAATGTTTTGGGTCATATTCCCAGCTATCCTAAGACACGTGTGACCCACAGACCACAGGTTGGACATCCTTCCTTAGCCATCCAAAGAGGCACAGATGCCAAGCTTTAATGTCACTCTATTGCTTGTCACATCTTTGTAGGTGAATTTTGTGAACTCACAAAAAATGACATGGGAGACTTATTATTAATTATGAAAGCTCACCCTATAACCTAGGCTTGTCCCACTGTTTTGCCTCATGACTTTTTGCCTCTTTTCCATCTTGTACCTGCTGTTTCTTCCCATGTCCTTTGGCATCTTTCTCATGCCTAGATTCATCTCCTCATCTTCTCTATGAAGAAGATGAAGTCCTGCGTAACCTCTTCCTGCCTAGCTATTGGCCATTCAGTTCTTCATTAAGCCAGTCAGAAGGCACCTTGGCAAAGACACATCTTCACAGGGTGCAAAACCATTATTCCACAACACATCTTTCACCTAATGAAGTGGGAGTCGTGTGTGTAGGCCATGCCACATGTGACTCACTGCGCTGGAATAGTCTGAGGAACCACACCGTGCATCACAGTCCCTGTCTCAGCTTGTCTACCTCTGGCTTCAGACACTCACTGTGATGGCGCCACTGTGGCAGAAATGCTACTCGAAGAGACAGGAGCCTCGTGGAAAATCATTGAGATGGGGTTTATATCAGTGAGCTGCTAGGAACTTTATTAGCATGAGTTATCATCTCTTAGTCCAAGCAGTTCTGAGGCCCCAAAAAGACCACTTCGGGCCTCTAAAACTGGTGAATGCCAGGGTAAAAGCATCCCTGTGAGATGGCTGGAGGCTGCACGTGTAGCCTTTTGTGGTGACACCTTCTCATCCTACAATTTAAGTCAAAAGGTCATCCCCACATAAACTCAGGTTTCTTAAAGAATGAGTCTCAGCAGGTGCTGCTATGGAATGCTCTCCTCTGCTCTTCCTCAGAACTCACACGCGAGCCAGGTGTGGCACAAATGTGCCTCGAATTCTAGCATTTGGGAAATTGAGGCATGAGGGTTGAGAGTGAAAGGCCAACCTGGGCTGTGAGCCAGGTGTGGTGCAAATGTGCCTCGAATTCTAGCATTTGGGAAGTTGAGGCATGAGAGTTGAGAGTGAAAGGCCAACCTGGGCTGTGCATCAAGACCCTGTCTCAAAAAACAACACACATACACACATGCGCACACGCACACATTCTCTCTCTCTGTCTCTCTCTCTGTCTCTCTCTCTGTCTCTGTCTCTGTCTCTCTCTCTCTCACACACACACACACACACTTCTCTCTCACACGCACACATTTCTCTCACACACACTTTTCTATCTCTCACCTCTCACACACTTCTCTCTGTGACACACACACACCTCTCTCTTTCAGACAGTCTCTCTCACACACACACCTCTGTCTCTCTCTCTCTCTCTCTTACACACGTACACACACTCACAACTTAGATGCAGGAGAGTGTAGTTGGAGTCTCTAGATATCACTTACTAAGTCCACTGATGACCATAAGAAACCCCAGGGTGAAGAGCCACGTAGCCTGAGGAATTGAAGGTGACCTTACTGATCAGAGAATGAGGCAGGCTGTCTAGAACCTGAGGAGCTGTGCCTCAGAGCTTCTGCTTTCTGGATGAGTGATCCGTCCCAGGGTGGCTGTTTTTCTAGGCCTCTCAAGAATCTATAAATGCTGGAATTCTGCAGCACGTTGTGAAAGTGCTATTACCCCCCTCCCAGTGACACTAAACGCAAAAATGAGTCTTCTGTTGTCGTGATTCGCTTCAACTAATTTAAAATGAATTAACTGGGTTAACTGTGTGTCTTTGAGACCTGAGTAGGCACACTGCTCCCTCCAGGGCTGGAAAGCCCCCAAAAGGAGAAAGCTTGACAGTCACTAGTAAGGCTTGCCCTGTCCCCCAAATCCTGACCATATTTGTGGAGCCTGTGCACATCGGCTAAGTAAGACATGATCATTTCTGTGCCATGTCACAAGAGTTATGTAGGAATGAGCTTCAGAGAAACAGAGGTTAGTTTAGATTTAGGAAGTAGCCACATCTTAATTATAATCTAATATTTTATTACTGAGTTCATGTCTCATCAAATTTTAAAGAACTCTTATGTTAGGCCGGGCGGTGGTGGCGCACACCTTTAATCCCAGCACTCGGGAGGCAGAGACACGTGGATCTTTGTGAGTTCGAGACCAGCCTGGTCTACAAGAGCTAGTTCCAGGACAGGCTCCAAAGCTCCAGAGAAACCCTGTCTCGAAAAACCAAAAAAAAAAAAAAAAGAACTCTTATGTTGAAAGCCTATAATTTAAACCAGGTAGACAGCCAGGAATGTCTTTATCAAAGCCCTTCTAATGGCTGAAAACCCTCAGGTAGCCACTGCTACGTTCCCAGCTTGGTGCTTTCCCTTCGGTCCTCACTTGCCATGGCCTCCATGCTGCTCCCTAACCCCAGCAGAGGCCTCTGTCACAGGGCCTTTGCATGGGATCCCACCCTCTTGCATATTGCGCATACCTTGAATTGAGAATTGCATGTAGGAGATGGTGGCTTCAATGTGGACTCTCTGGTCCCCTGATCCTGTTTCGCATTGCCCCCAAGCTGCCTACTGCCCTGGCTCTATTTACCAAGAACAGGTCCCTACCCTACATTCTGTTTGTACACTTATTTACTTATTTAGTCTGTGTGTATACTGGTCTATAACGGTGGGAGCTTTGTCTCTGTCTCTTTGCTGGTGTCTTCCGGGGACCTATAACAGTCCCTAATAGGCATTAGATAATTAATATAAGTATTCATTGATTGCACAAGTCAGAAAGTGTTTTTCTTTAGAGGCGACTTCTCAGCCCATTGGCCAACCTTATTTTAGATCTGCAGTCTACCTTATTTTATGCATTTCCTGTGAAAGTAAAGCACGGGGATGTTAGCTGCCTAAATGAAAACTAATTATTTAATAGCCACTGAAACGTCTAGAAATAGATGGCCCAGATAGTTAGGATAGGCCAGAAGACCGAGGGGAAATAGAGCAATAACTTCCAAATGTAACTAGGTAGTCTGGGGGCCAGACTTTCTAAAGATACATGTTCACCTCTATGGCCACCCCACACCTGGCATATAATTAATGCTCAGGAAAAAGGTGCTGCTAGAGCTGGTAACAGGGTCTCATTATGTAGCTTTGGCTGTCCTGGAACTCACTCTGTAGATCAGCTGGTCTTGAACTCATAGAGATCCACATGCCTCTGCATCCCAAGTGCTGAGATTAAAGGTGTACACTACTACACCCAGCATTTCTTTTCTTTTTCTTTTTTTTTTGGTTTTTCGAGACAGGGTTTCCCTGTGGCTTTGGAGCCTGTCCTGGAACTAGCTCTTGTAGACCAGGCTGGTCTTGAACTCACAGAGATCTGCCTGCCTCTGCCTCCC
>JAQHUG010000048.1:1058800-1080535 GCA_028555095.1 Dicrostonyx torquatus
GCGTGCATGTGTGTGTGTTGGAATGCAAATGTGAGTACATTATCTGCAGAGACCAGAAGTGGGCGTCAGGTCAGCCGGAGCTGGAGTTACAGGTGGTTGTGAGACGCGGTTGCTGGGACTCAAACTCAGGTCACTGGAAGAGCAGTAAGTGCCCGTAACAACTAAGTCCTCTGTCCTGCCTCAGACCTGACCCTTGTCATAGAGCCACTGCTTCTCCAAGACTTTGTCTGCTCCACTCTAGTTTTCTATTCTTTCCCAGAGTAGATAATTGTGTTGGCTTCTCTTCCTGGTTACCAATGTCCTACACAAGACCCACGGTCTTAGTTCTAATGGAGAGGGTTCCATTTGGTTGAAATCACTTTCACAAATAGCTGGAAAGATCAGAGCTGCCCTGTCACAAAATCCACTCCCACGGGCACCCACAGACACCCACAGCCCAAGGAACAGCAAAGCCTTTCTAGAGCTCGGCTTGTAGAAGAGCCCGGGACGAGACACGATAATTTTGCCTTCCTGGGCACATCTGACCTCCGTTTATTCTTACACAGACATCCTTGGAATCTTTCTTTTAACAACAACAACAAAGTTGTTTTAAATAGCATAATGTTTAGACACTGGACCATCAGTTTGGAAATAGGACCAATTAATTTCTCTTTAAATAGAAAAAGGAAGCAGCAGCAGTGGCATAGCGTCTTCCCAGTGAACTGAAGTAAACCCTAAACACGTGCTGGCTTTGACCTTGGAGTCGAGAGCTGTGGATATGATGTTCAGGCTGTATGCTTCTAGAAAGGGCTAGGAAGAGAGGAGGCCACACAGCAAGAAATGATGAGGAAACCTCTTCCTGTTGTCACATAGACCTTAGTAATCTGTAATCTGCTCTTGTTTTTCTCTGGGTGTCCCAAGTGAGCAACCCTAAGGGTGTGTTGTCTGTGCTTCAGACCCCAGGGGGGTGATTCCTACCCCATCAGGCTTGTACAGAACATGCAGTTCCCAGGAAGTGGATGTACTGCCCCCCCAACAAAACCCCAAAGCCCCAAACTCTGCCTCATCCCACTACTAATGGGGTTCTCTTGTGCAGGACCACTCCTCTCCCTCCTCTGAGGGTGCAGTGCTGACTATCCGGCCTGTGTAAACACGAGGCAGCTTGACAGGATTCACCCCTGACATGGGGATGTAACATAGGCCTAGTTAACCTGGAGGCTGGAAGCAGAGCAAGAAGAGGCAGTTTGTTTGTTTGTTTGTTTTTCCTTTAACCCTGCCCATCGGCAGTTAGCTGATATGTCACCTGTTCCAAAGAAATAGCCTTTAGTGGACAGAAACAGCATGTGCCCTTTGGTATCTAGAGTATGACTCAGCTTGCTTTCCAAGCAAAGAGTGCTGGTTTGGTCTCCTCTCATAAGCAGTACTCAGCCTTTCTCAGACAGCCCTCTTGTGAGATTGCTGCTTGGATATGGAACTGTAGTCTGGAGACACACAGAGCAAAGCACCTTGGCCTAGCTAGAAGGGCGTTTGGCCCACATTTTAAACTGATGAGCCTCTTATCTTGCTGTCGGCCATGAGGATCTCAGTTGTTCAGGTCCAGAGTCAATTGTGCAACACATTTTAGAGCTTCTTCATGCAGAAAAATCTAAGAGGGCTTGGGGCTCAAGTCCAGAGAAGAGCAAGGACAGTTCCATTTTCTCCATACAGAACTGACTCTTGCCCGCATTGGGATCTCGCTTACATCCGTTGGAGATGAGAGCATTTGGTGACCAGAGACCATGTCAGTTTGTCACGCAGTTCGACCTTACTGGCAAATAAGCAGTTTACTTCATTCATTCATTCATTCATTCATTCATTCATTCATGTTGGTTTGTGGGGCAGAATTTCTCTGTGTAGCCCTGGCTATCTTGGAACTCACTTTGTAGATCAGGCAGCCATCAAACTCACAGGAAATCTACCTGCCTCTGACCCCCAAGTGCTGGGATTAAAGGCTTGCACCACCACACCCAGCCTGGATAAACAGTTTCCAAATGAAGAAATCCACACATCAAATAGAGAAATGGGAAAGATTCAGTTTTACTCGCTGTTAAAGAAATGTAAAGAGCAGCTTCTTATCTCTCCACTTGGTGCAATGGGAGAGGCAGTTATCTCACGTGGTTTGTGCCCCTCCATTCCCTGCTCCGAGAGGGACAGCCTTTCCTCAGTGGTTGGGGAAAAGCAGAGGCATACAGATCCTTTCACCTAGCAGTCCTGCTTCTAGAAACTAACAACCAACAATTTATTTAAGTGGATTAGGGGCCTGCTAAAGTTCTGTGTACAAAGGTGCAGCATTGTTTGGCGGTATGTGCAAATAACCAAGATCAAGGTGTGCCTAGGTTGTGGCGAGCTTAACCCATGCTGGATAAGCACAAGTGAAGGCTCCAGTTGCCCCACAGCTGTCCTGCAGTGAGGCCCTAGGGCAGTTACCCGCAAGATTATGGAGCCCAGACTCACCTGCATGGCTCCCCCTTTCGATGTCTACCTCAGGTTCAGCTTCTTGTACCTGATGTTTAGGTTTTGGTTTGCTTGTTTTGTGACTTCCTCTAAAACTCGGTGTCCACTCTCCCGTGTAGAGCGAACTGTGAGACTCCTGATGTACAGTTCATGCAGCCGTCACTTCAGAGTAGGTTAGCTTTGAACCACCCTCCTGCTAGATAATTACCTTTACGTTCAGAATGTGGGGACAGTGAAGGGTTTCCCACTTAGTGCAGGCATCCCTTTGTAAAATCCCATTTGGTAAGAACTCCTAGCACTTTCTCTTGACTAAGCAGCCCGAGGTGAGTGTCCTATAGTCCTAAGTATTCAGCTAAGCCTCCAACGAGGGCGGGCCCTAAGTGGTTGCTTTAGCTTTGCTTTCTTTTTTTTCTTTTCAACTGTTTGTTTGCTTTTCCTCTTGCCTCTACTACCATCCCATTCTGTGAAATGGAAATGGCAGCAGCCTACATATGCTGTCTTGTGTGCTGACTCTCCCCACTTGCCCAACAGAAGAAACTAGAATAACGTGCTGACCTCGCCCCCAAATCCACAGTTCACTCTTTGAGTCCAGTCCAGTCTTGCAGTGTTACTATATGCAGATTAGCTAGATAAAACAGAGAAAAGAGGCTGAAACCCAGCCTCAGGGGAGAGGGCACCGAGAAGAAAGCTTGGGCCTGTGTTTGCTAGGTAGGGCCCCCTGGCTGGCTGCTCAGCTTCCTGGGCAAAGCTGCAAATCATGGACAATTTGGGAGATTGTGAGAGCATGGCAATCCTTGACAATTAGGAATGAGTTAGCATTTGACCAGGGAAAGGAGCTGACCTAGAAGGCATTGACCATGCCTAGAGCCTGTGATCTGGACTTATTCCCAAGCCAAAGGACTTCTTCCTCACTTCCTCGTTGAAATGTGGTCATATGGGATTTCTTGTGCAATTACCAAACCACTGAGACCGCCTATGAGGAGGTTTGCACCAAGACCGATAGCGTGGGTGGAGCCTTGGAGTGCCCCTGGATTCTTGAGTCCTCCAGATTTATGGAGAGGGATTATTTCCCAACTTCTATTTTAGTTGCTAAAACACAGTTACTATTGTTTCTGACCTATGGCTCAGTAAAGATGGGCAGGGACATGTAAGACATGGCTCAGAATAGGTACCAGAGGAAAGAATAACTCCACCATTCAATACTGAGCTCATCCTCGAAGATTCTGATAGCTGTCTTCAGCTAGGGGCAGGTGGATAGCCTGGTCACACCAGCACCACTGTCACAGTGGGAGTCCTCATACCCATAAAGTATAGTGGGGCAATGGAGACAGTCCAAGGTCAAACCTCATTCTACCTTTTCCTATGGATAAATACACTGTGCATCCCTCAGAGCTGCCTTTCCTGCAGATGTGAAACAGGAATGACCATGTGCTCCTTGGATGGCACTCTTGCCAGCACTGCAGAAGGCAGTAGAAGGGGTGCTTGACGATCTCTACCTCCAGGCCCCTTTTTGCTTGGGGGATTTTTACATGACCTTGAATATAGATGTAGAAAAGGGCATACAGTCTAAACACTCACTTAAATATAAAGAAATGTAGTCTAAAATAAATCTTTGCTATTATGTATATTAATTATAATTGTATATACATAATTTTGGTATCTATTAAAGAAAAAGGCAAATTTTCACACTAATGGATAGATACTTGTTTTGTTTATATAAAGAATTAAATTGTGGCTGAATATTTCATACCGCAGAATTAGAGTTCATTGGTATCCTGATTTTATAACTGTCAGTGCTAAAAATGCTGCTTCACATAAACGCAGAATATAAAATGGCAAACACATGCATAGGGACATTTCAGAAGCTGCTAGGAACTCTTGAAATCCCAAATCAAAATTCATTTAATATTTTTTTTTAATGAAATTCAAGTTAACAATCAAATTGCACTTTTAAAAATCAAACATTTTAATACAATGCTGCTCAAAGATACACTAATTAGATACAAGAATGATGGTAGGAAATATGAGGAGTCTTTGTTTTTCATAATTAAATCACTGTTTCTATAAGAACAGAAAAATTTAACTGCAGTTCATAATATACAACAGCCGAATCTGAGCTGAGGTACCAGGCAACACTGGTGTTGCATGATGTAATGACCTATGCAGTGCAGTGTGTTCAGAGCCAAGGCTGCAGAGAAGTCACTCAGTGCAGCCTGGGGGAAGACTGCCAGAAACACCTCAGATTCATTATGCCTTTGATTTTGAGTTCGTTTACGGTGGTTGCATTAAATCTTTCCTAACCACCACGTACAGTTATAAGACCCACACAGAGCCGCAGCCCACTGTTTGAGAAGCTGGGGATACTCAGCTTGGTGCCATGGTAGGAAGTGCTTCATTTCTCCTCTACTGTCTACAAGTAGGGTTTGCTTTGTGGGCATAATATTATTAGAATTACCAATTTCCTAAAGTAAAAGGGAGGCAGGCAGTAAAGCCAGCTTCTTCAAGAGCCATATTGGTCACTGCAGCCATCCTGAGATGTGCCGTGGCTGTGAAGGGTGTGAGGAGAAGCAGGAATCCATGAGGACTAGTGTTACTCCTATGGCATCTGAGAGCAGTGCTGAAGAACAGCAGCTGATTGGCCCGCACTGAATGATGGAAGGTATGGGGACATTTAGCAGTTGATTTAATTATAAACTTCTGGCTGGTTCCAGACACCTTTAGGAGTTGACATGGAGACAGAAGCGATTCAGAACTTGAGACTATCTGAAGAAGCAGTGACCCCTTTTGCTCAGTCTGGCACTTCCTCCAGCTGTTGCCCCGGAGATGCTCTCCTGTTGGTCCAGTTGTTTTCTAAGTAGGAAAAACAATTGTTTTATCACTGCTACCATGAGGCCAATAGCATGGAGGACAAACCCCAAAGGATGTAGCAATGTGGTGTTTGTAAAGGATGCCTTCTTCGAATCGACCCATCTCATTTTCAGGGTCCAGAGATTGGCAACCTACTTCTTTAGATAAGTTTCCATGTTTCTTATTAAAAAATAAAAAGAGAGAGAATATTGATGTTTTTTAAACTTCACTGGTATGATGGTTTTTTAGACTTGGTTGGCTCCCCACTTACTAGGGCTGGCTAACACATCTCTTGAATTTGTGTTATACTTTATCTTGCATGTACCCTCACTTCGGAAAATAAAGCCACAAGGCTGGGTGTGCTGGTGCACACCTCCTTTAACTCCGGCTCTCAGGAGACAGAGGCAGGTCGATCTCTATGAGTTCAAGTCAGTCTTATCTACATGGCAAGCTCCAGGCAGCCGGGGATACACAGTGAGACCCTGTCAAGAGCAAACACCAACAAAAACGAAAGCCACTCTCCCCATGCGCCTGCTCTTCTTGTACAGACACCTTGGTGCGTGCGCTAGTTTCCTGAAGCTTACACACTAGAGTTACCCAGTCTGCTAGCTACTTTTCTCTTGCTCTGCTAAAACCCAGAACCAGGGCAACATATAGAAAAAAGGAGTGTATTTGGGCTTCAGGCTACAGAGGAATGAGAGTCCGTGATGACAATGTAGAGGCATAGCAGCTGGATCTGGAAGCTGAGAGCTTACCTCCTGATCCCTAAGCAGGAAGTAAAGGTGGCTGTGGGAGGAGAGGAGAGGCCTGGAAACCTGTGGCTTTTAAATCTCAAAGCTTTCTCCCAGTAACACACTTTCTCCCTCAAAGACATAACCCCTAAACCTACCCAAACAGCACCACCAATGGGGGAGTATTCAAGCATCTGAGCCTCTGAGGGGACGTTCTCATTCAAACCATTACATCTGGGAAGAGGGACCCTCAATTAAGAAAATATCTCCAGCCGGGCGGTTGTGGCGCACGCCTTTAATCCCAGCACTTGGGAGGCAGAGGCAGGTGGATTTATATGAGTTCGAGACCAGCCTGGTCTACAATATCTCCATCAGATTGGCCTGTAGGCAAGTTTATTGCTGGGCAGTGGTATCACATGACTTTAATCCCAGCACTTAGGAGGCAGAAACAGGTGAGTTCAATGCCAGCCTGGTCTACATAGCAAGTTCCAAAATAGTAATGGCTGTTACACAGAAACCGTCATTGTGGGGGTCCCAGGCTGCTGTGGTGATGCGGTCCCTTGGCATGTGGTCCTGGGGTGTGTAATAGAGCAAACTGAGTGTTATGGTTCTGGCACTTTAAGAGAAAAGTCATGCCCAGTCCTTCGCCCATCCGCTGAGGCAGGCCAATCTTCAGCTTCCTGTCTTCCTCTCAGAGAGGCAGCTTCTGTCTCCCCTCCCCATCTTCTCCCCTTCCCCCACTTCTGTCTGTCTCTCCTCTATCTCCTCTCTTTCTCCTTCTCTCTCTGTGTCTCTCTTCTTATCCCATTTCCCCTCCATAACCCTAATAAACGTTTAACTTTACTCGCCTATCCATGTCTCTGGCTCCTGCCTGCCCACCACGTGTCTTCCTGCCTGGGACCAGCCACTGCTTGGGGCCTGGCAGCCATCTCTGCCTGGGGCGGGCTGTTCTCAGGGCCCCGCTGCCTGCCGCCACATGGCCTGCTACCACTGCTTGGGAACCTACAGCGTTTCTGCTGCCTACTGCTGCCGGGGGTCTTGCAGCATTTTTAATTTTTTATAACACTGAGCACACCATGGGGAGCAAGCCAGTAAGCAGTATTCCTCGTTGCTCTCTGCTTCAGGTCCTTCCTTTAGGTTCCTGCGCTCATCTCCCTGGGTGATGCACCATCACCTCAGAGCTGTAAGATGAAAGAAACAAGCTCTTTTTTCCCCAAGTTCGTTTTGGTCACTGTCACAGCACCAGAAACCCAATATAAGACAGTGTGCCTTATTCCTGCTGTATTGGTAACTCTTAACTGCTTCTTGCCAAGACGATCTAATCCATTTATAAAATGCTTCAGACCACAAGTGTTTCAGACTTTACATTATACCTGGGCAGGGTAGCTCATGTATAATCCCAACACCTAGGAGTCAAGAGAAGGATTGCTGGTCAAAATACAAAGCTACCTGCCTTTGGCTACGTGGTAACTACCAGGCCACCCAGAGCTACATAGTGAGACCCTGGTCAAAATATTTTTTTCAGAATATTTTGGGTTTTTAAATATTTGCATGTGCACAATTAGATCTCAGTCATGAAATGAAGTCTCAATATGAAATTCATTTATTTATGCTTCATATGTGGTGCAGGAGATGTGTCTGTATTCTGTCAATCATGTTTTAAATAAATGCTGATTGGCCAGGTAGGAAGTATAGGCGGGTCAACCAGACAGGAAGTAGAGGCAGGGTGAGGAGAACGTCTGGGAAGCGGGAAGCTTCCCTGGCATTCCTGCGCAAATCTCCAAGGAAGCAGCATGTGTCCCTGTCCCAGCTGAGAAAAGGTACCGGCCATGTGCCTGGCATGGATGGGAACAATGGGTTAATATAACTTATATGAGCTAGTAAGAAGTCTGAGATAATGGGCCAATCAGTTTATAACCTAATGTAGACTCTCTGTGTGATTTTCTTTGGGGCTTGCCGGCTGCGGGGTACCGGGCAGGACAGAAACCCCAACGAGCAGGCTCCTCATGTTACACATATGCCCCTCACACACATAAATCTAAAGCTAATCTTGTGCATTATTTGTTAGCACACCTGGTTTAGTTGTACCCAGTCATGTGAGTTCAGTTATGAAATCTATGGCATCCTCTTGGTACACAAAAAGTTACAGGTTTTCAGTCTATTTAAATTTAAGAATTTTTGGTTCGGCATACTAGTTCTGTGTTGAACTCTGGATAGTTCAAATAGTATCCTGTCCTGAACTCTGGGTAGCACAAATAGCTGTTTCTCCTAAAATTTAAAAAAACAAAAACAAAAAAACTTGTATGTGCTCACAGTTTTAAACTGTAAATGATACATAAAAGTCAAACCTTCCTCCTGAGGTAATGTAGTATTGGGCGCCATTCTGTATCATGTGGGCCTGCTCGTTGGGGTTACTGTCCCGCCCGGTACCCCACAGCTGGCAAACCCCAAAGAAAATCACACAGAGGTCTCTATAAGGTTATAAACTGATTGGCCCATTAGCTCAGGCTTCTTACTAGCTCTTGTAACTTATGTTAACCCATAGTTCTTATCTATGTTAGCCACATGGCTCGGTACCTTTCTCGTCACATGTTGCCTCTTTGATGGTCTATGTAGGAATGCTGAGGGAGCTTCCTGCTTCCCAGAATTCTCCTGTTCTCACCTCTACTTCCTGTCTGGTTTTCCTGCCTATACTTCCTGCCTGGCCAATTAGCGTTTATTTAAAACATGATTGACAGAATACAGACAACTATCCCACACCAAGGTAACCCATCACAAGCAGGACTCATGTCCTGAGTGAAGAATACCGTCTGTCTATAGATGCTCATGCTTTGTATCTTCACAAACTTTTCTATCTCCTGTGTGGCAATGCCATCCTGACATATTGATCATTCTATAAATGTATTGACTAAATAATATTTACTCATATAAACTTTGATATTAAGCAGGAAAATGCTATTTTTATATTTTAATCAAAAATATTGGGGAGGGACTAGAGAGATGGCTTAGAAGTTAAGAATACTTGCTGTTCTTGCAGAGGACCCAGATTTGGTTCCCAGCACCCACATGACAGCTCACAGCTGGCCTTGACTCCAGTTTGCAGGGGATCAAGCACCCACTCTGGCACCAGACACACGCAGTGGACATGTATTTATACATGCAGGCAAACATTCATACACATAAAATAAAAGTTAATAAAAGTATTGGAGAATAGATTGATTGAAGGATGAAACCCTCCTCAGTGTGCTTTGCTCTCAGTTGTCTTGTTAAATGAAAGCACCGTTTATATGTATGATGGACCAGGAATAATGTCTTCCTGAGATGGGGTAGCTGGTGTTGCAAACATGTGTTGTGGGTTGATACCCAATCTGAAGCCTCAGAGAAAACGAGGGAGAGCTAGAGATGGTTCACCTGTGTCAGCACACTGTTTACCATGGGATGCCAAGACAAAGCAGGAAGACCTCCAGCCGTGGTATTCAAGATTATTAAAACTGCTGCAGAGATTTTAAAAATAGAATCACGTAGAACATTTTCGGAAAACAGGCTCTCCAGTCCCTACTTCCTCAGTTGAAACTTGATATGATCCCACTAGTTGTAGTGGCCGTAGCGAGGCAGAGGTGAAAGGGTCCCAAGATTGATACAAATGCATCAACTCACCTGTGTGGCCTTCTGGCCACTGCTGAAAGATGAGTCTAGCTTCAAGGTCTGTTCATACAGCCAAGACTCGCTGTGATATGCATCTTTTGTTTCCCCTTTTCCTACATAATGTTTGTGGAAGAATGTTGGAAGAAGACTGTTGAAGTAAGACAGAAGAAGGTACTTGGGCTGTTTGCTGTTTTGAGAAGCTAGTGCTAGCTTTCAGACCTGGTAGCATCACCAAAAACACATTTTGTTGAGACTGTCGGTCCTGTGTTGATTTAAGTCCCATCCCACCTTCTATTTTGAAAAGTCAATAATTGATCTATTTACATAAATGTGTACCATAATTTCTACAAGGGGCCCAGCTTTCAAAATAAAAATTAAGTTGTCTTTTATTTTAATTTTTTTTTACTAAATCATGAGAATTGCATACACAAATAAAATATGTTTTGATCAAATTCACCCTTCCCTTAACCCCTCCCAATTATTTTGTTTTTCAGGGACACGTGACCATCAATCATGAAGAACCCATTTGCACACCTTGCTGAACCCTTGGACCCTGCACAACCAGGAAAGAGATTCTTCAATTTGAAGAAATTGGAAGACTCACGATATGGTGGGTACATTGCTCTGTGATGGACTTGCTCTGTTAGTAGCTGATTTCATGTTTGTATAGTTGATATGAAGCTAATTTCCCTGGGGGAAGGGGGCTGGAAGAGATCATAGAAGACAATGGGTGAATGTAGGTGAAGCACACAAACACACACACACGTTCCCAAATAAACACCTTCCTATCTTTTCTAGTTTGTAGTAGTAATTTTCATATATTTCAAGATAGAATTTTTATTTTGTAAGTAAAATAGATTTTTTAAAATGAATTATTGGTTATATACAGTGCCCATGCTACATTGTGTTTAGGGTGTTTAATTATAAATGGGTCATTTTCTCTTAAGAAATATTATTCTATCTATCTATAAAAATTTATATTGCTTGAGATATACCATGCAGTGAGAGTCTAGACAGATGGTGAACTGCAGTGACTTAATGGGAACTTTTTTCTGTTACTAAATTCAAAATAAGTAACCATTTAACATCGATAAATAAAATAATTTTTTAGCCTCGTCTTTGAGTATTTTCAATTTCCCAATGTCTCTGAAATCCACCCCCTGTACATGGTTTCCACCATATATGCATTTTAAAGTTGTCAATCGCTTTACTCCCTTTCCCTATTGGAAGAAGAATCTGATGTCTTGTGTCAATTTTATCTACAGATTGGCCTTAAAGGGAGGTGAACAAAAGGTGTACGGTTTGTTTTTAATGTTTTCTGCCTTTACGCCTAGGGCGCCTGCCATTTTCCATCAGAGTTCTTCTGGAGGCAGCCATTCGGAACTGTGATGAGTTTTTGGTGAAGAAGAATGACATTGAAAACATCCTGAACTGGAATGTCATGCAGCATAAGAACATAGAAGTGCCTTTTAAACCGGCCCGCGTCATCCTGCAAGACTTCACGTGAGCCTATCACTCCCTCTCTCACCTCCCTGTCAGCCTCTCGAGAGTTTGTACTTTAACAAAAATGTTATCTCCAATATCCGGGAGAGCAAAGGAAAGCAAGAGGCTCTTACCCTGGAGCAGGAGTAGATTGCTGTGTCTTCAGCAGTCCTCCCGGCTCACCTTGAGGCCTGAGTACCCTGGGGTGGGTAGAAGACAGCATGCAGGAGGGCTTTGTGGCGTGTTCTGTACAGGAGCCAGTTTTAGGCTGCCATGCCCGCACACAGCTGTGCTGTCTGTGAGGAGAGAAGAGGTGCTTCATGAGGCCTGGCTTGTCACCCTCAGCTCACAGTCTGCCGCTTCTGGAACTCATGCTACCAGTGATGGCACAATTGCTCAGACATAATTGTCCCATTTTGCAATGACGTTATTCCACTCCCTTGGTAGATCCAGTTTCTCTGTTTAGAAAATCAATAGATTATTTATATATAAATATATTTTACGATCATTGGTGTTTTGCCTGCATGTATGTCTGTGTGAGAGTGTTAGAAGCCCTGCAACTGGAGTTACACCAGGTGTGAGCTGCCATGTGGGTGCTGGGAATTGAATTCTGGAAGAGCAGCACTCTTAACTGCTCAGCCATCTCTCAGCAGACTTTTTATTTTCAAGATGATAGAAGAACTGATTCAGTTATTATAAATCTGATTGAAAGTCCATTCTTCTGAATTCTAACTACTACTTTTTTCTTTTTAAATTGTGTGTAATCCTTGTAGATGGTACATTGTTACATAAGGGAATTTTCAGGTAGTAGGTAATGTCCATTGAGCATGTTGGCCCCATACCTCCCACTGCTCCTTCTCTTATCCCTCCCCATCCTGTAGTCCCCTTTGCTCTCCTAAACAGCCTCACATGTACTCTCATGTGATATGCACGTAGACAACTTTATATATCTACAACAAATTTAGGAACCACAAATGAGATAGAGCATATATTTGTCTTTCTGACTGGCATAGTTCGCTCCATAGATTATTTCCAGTAGCATTCATTTTCTTGCACACGATTTCATTTTGTTCTTTCGGGCTAAATACGTTCACACTATGTGTGGTGTAATGCTGTTCTTATCCACTGTTCTTTCTTAGACACCTGGTTGGTTGCATAACTCAGCTGCTGGTGCAGGGCTGCAGTATCTCTGTGATGTGTTGGCTTGAAGCCTTTAGATAATTAGTTACCAGGAGGGTATGGCTGGGACATGGTATATGGGACATCTAAAGCTCATGGAGTTCCTAAAGAAATCCCTGTGCTGGCTGCCATTGTGAATGAGCTAATTTACATTCCCACCTGCTGTGTCCCTTTCGTCCATGTCCTCAATATGTGCTAATATCTTTCTTCATGACTTCCTTTCTAACTGGGGTGAAATGGAATCTCAATGTAATTTTAATTTGCTTTTCTTTGGTGGCTCGTGAGGAATTAGACATTTTTATGTGTCTATTGGCCATTTGTATTTCATCTTTTAAGAACTCTTTTTGTTTTATCACTCTGTTTATTAATTGGGTTGTTTGATGGCTTAGTTTTTGAGACCCTTGTAAATTCTAGATGTTAGTTCTCTGTCAGCTAGCAAAGATTTCCTCCTGCTGCGTGAGCTGCCTCTTCCCTTAATACACTATTTCCTTTAGCATGCAGAAGCCTTTTTGGTTAAGGAGGTCTCATGTGTCAACTGTTGGCCTTATTTCCTGGGTAGACTGGAATCCTACTGGGAAATGTCTTGCCCACATTTAAATCTTAAAGTGGTTCCCCCACTTTCCTTCTAACGACTTCAGAGTTCCAGGTTTGATCCATCTGGAGTTGGTGTTTGTGCGCAGTGAGATGTCAGGATCTGGTTTCTTTTTCCTGTAGACATCCAGTTTCCCCAGCATTGTTTATCTTTTCTTCAATGTAAAGTGGCATTTCCCAAAAACCAGGGGGCAGCACTTTGTGAATTTATATCTGGGTCCCCATTCTCTTTGATTGATCTACATGTCTGTTTGGGGGCAGGGTTATTACCATCACCCTGCAGTATAACCTGAGATCCAGTATGATGAAACCTCCAGTGTTAATTCTTTTGCTCAGTGTGGTGGTTGCTGTTGTCAGCTTGACAGAACCCAGAATCACCTGGGAGGAGGGTCTCTGAGAACGTCTGTGGTGGATTGTCTTGACCACATTAATTATGATGATGACAGGGAAGACGTGTCTTCATCGTGGGTAGGACCATTCCCTCGGCAGGGGATCCCAGACTGTGTGAGAGCTGAGCACCAGCAAGCGCGTGTTCTTTGCTATCTTTTTGATCAGCTGCTTCAAGCTCCTGCTTTGACTGCCCCACCGTGAAGGGCTCTACCGAGGACCATGGGTTACAGTAAGGCCTTTCTCCCCTAGTAAATGGCATTTGTCAATAACTTACCACAGCAATGAGAAAAGAAGCTAAGACACTGGGGGTTGCTTTGGCAGCCTGGGGTCTTTTGTGCAACCATGTGGATTTTCACATTATATTTTTCTATTTCTGTGAAGAATAGTATTGGAATTTTGGTGAGGATTGAATTGAACGTGTAGATGATTTGGTAATGTAGCCACTTTTAGAACACTGATTCTTCTAACCCACGGGTATGGAAATCTGACCATCTGCTAGTGTCTTCAGGTTCTTTCTTTGGTGTTTTGACATTTTCATTATGAAGACTTTTCACTTCTTTGATTAGTCTTATTCCAAGGTATATCTACTCCTTCAAGTTTGGCCCAAAGTTGCAGGGGTGATCTGGGAAACAATCAGGGCTCCCAGGTGTAAACATCCGGCTTCCCCATGGTTTCTTGTGTTCAAGTTAATTTACTGGTCGAGTTCTACAAGGGGATTCTACTCAGTCATACCACTCATCTCCTGTGGGATTTATGCTCAAAGATATATGCTTAGAAACCTACACTTTTTAAGTCACCTATTGCTAGCACCTCTGATGAGATGGTCGCTTGTCAGTATTAGCATTGGCAAAACCTGCCAGATCCAGTCACACACACTTATGGCTGTTTTCTGCTTGCTCCTTTCATCCCTTAGGGGTGTACCAGCTGTGGTTGATTTTGCAGCAATGCGTGATGCTGTGAAGAAGCTGGGAGGAAATCCAGAGAAGATAAACCCTGTCTGTCCCGCTGACCTTGTAATTGATCATTCCATCCAGGTGGATTTCAACAGAAGGTGAGGAGGGCTGGGAGGGTTTCCACAGTTTTCTTCCTCGTGCAAACTCTCAGAAAACACTTTATAAAAATATGTGTACGTGTTGGGCCAATGATAGCTCAGCAGGTCAAGGTACTTACTGCCAAGCCTGAGGACCGGAGTTCCATCCTTGGGATCTACATGATAGAAAGAGAGAACCAATTCCCACACTGAGCCCCTGACATACATACACATGAGTGTCATGGCACACACGTGCCCACACTTACCTACATACAGACTAATAAGTGAATGTAAAACAATTTTGTAATATACATAAGTATGTAATAATATCCTGAAAGGTGTTGCCAGAAAGTTTTTCCAATGATATTGGGAGAAACGGATTATGTAAACCCTATCATCGCTTGTCTGTTTTTTCTTTGAATGCGTGGTCTGCATCTAGTAGCTTGACTCTACCTTGAAGAATGACTCAGGACACACGTGTGCACCGTGAGAGCTTGTCAGTGCAACTGCATGACTGGCTTTAGAGGAGTTGAGGTGTTTTTAATCTACTGTAGCTTTATTCCTTTTTTTTTTTTATCACCAGTAACCATTCTGTGCCTGGCTCCCTGTGCCCGGCTCCCTGAGCATAATGCCTACACTAGTTTTGCCCTCCATCTCTTCTGTCTGGGATATATCCTCATCCCACTCTCTCCTGCCAAACTGTGTGTCCTCTTTCCTAGCCAGCTTGAATTCCCGCATGTCTGAAAGCCCTCATTGTCTAGCCTGTCTCATGGTCATCTTGCTAGATTTCGAGTGAGGTGCCCGGTTCACTGGACTGGAGCTGTGCATGTAATAGGCATTTAACATAACTAAAGCAGGTGATCCTGAAATCACGCCTAGATTAAATGAGAAGCTAAGTTAATGTGACTGAGATACCTGTACATGGGGACAAACTGAATCTGTCCTTTTACCTGTGTCTCCACCCTTGGCATCCAAAGGTGTGGGCAGTACAATGTCCTTATAAAAAAACTGGACATATGGCTTTACAGTTGCAAACTCGCAGCTTAGCGATGACTTCTTAATAAATATTTAAAAGGTGAATCCTTCTTAAGCAAACTGTGTGTGGCATTTATAATCCTATCTTGTTTCACAGATAGCTGAGGCTTGTGTTTACAAGTCACGTAGCGATGGTCAGTTTCCCCGAGCTATTTATTTCTGTCTTCATTATCATTCTCAAAAGACTTTGCTTAAATTGGAATCGTCGAGAGCGAGTCTTTGAGCTAGATGGCATCCAGACAGTAAACATCACTGTGCGTTTCCAGTCACTTTATGAGGCACTAGAAGTTGCAGGACGCCAACCTGTACCACAGTAGAATCCAGGAAGTGCATGGCACATCGTGCACCCAAAGAACATTTGAAAAACTTAAAGCATGAGAAAGAAGAAACTAGTTGCCTCTGTCCTTTGAATCAAAATGGTATAGACAGGCAGGAAAGGGGCAAGAGGAAATGTGATTATTTGTTCTTTTCTCCAAAAGGCAGAGTTTTATACCATCAAACTATGAAAGTTCTCGAACAAAGATAACCATAAAGATCAGTATTGCTTTCTGGGCGGAGGTGGTGCACACATTTATTCCCAGCATTCAAGAGGCAGAGGCAGGTGGATCTCTGTGAGCTCAAAGCCAGCCTGGTCTACAGAATGAGTTCCAGGACAGCCAAGGCTACACAGAGATATGCTGTCCTTGGGTGGGTGGGTGGGGATTCAACTATTGTGTGACAATAACTCAGGGTCTCAGTGACAGTCAACATGAGAATTCCTTTCTGACGTGTCTGCAGGTTGGTTGGATGATGAGCTGACCCTGATGAGGGCAGTTGGGCAGTTCTGTCTTGTGTGGCAGTGACCGGGCTGGCTGGGAATACTGATGTAGGGCAGCTGTGGCAGCTCCATTCCCCTTGTGTTTCTTTGGCACACAGAATAAAGATGAAGGCAGTTAGCTGGTGTTCTCGGGGGTAGGGACCCCAGTACTTGCGGAACAGAGTTACTTCTGTTCACAGTGCTCATGATCGGGTGATATGGTTGAATCAAAAAATCAGGGTAGAGTGCTGGGTGGTGGTGGTGCACGCCTTTAATCCCAGCACTGGGGAGGCAGAGGCAGGCGGATCTCTGTGAGTTCGAGGCCAGCCTGGTCTACAAGAGCTAGTTCCAGGACTGGCTCCAAAGCTACAGAGAAACCCTGTCTCGAAAAAAAAAAAATCACGGTAGAAAATACAGCCCGGCTATTGTACGTAAGGTTATTGAACATTGATTGGTTTGGGCATACAGAAGCAGTCAGTGTAAGGAAGCTGGCATCTGACACAAGTATGACTGCATATAGGATATCTGTAAATGGAGAAGGAATTTTCCACATTTGGTTACATATTTAGTAGGGGAAACAGTTTGTATTTTAGTTATAATTTAAACTAATTAGATATATACAGCAATTTTAATTATAATGAAATAATAATTTTGGGTATGTTAAGTGTCTTGATTAGAGAAGACTTTTCTAAATTTAGAATCAAAAAAGAAGATAAGAAAGGAGTCTATAGATATAGTGACTTCAAAGTTAATAAGAAATAAGTTATTTGCAATAAATATGGTAAAGGTTATATCTTTATACACAATCTCTTGGGTGGCAGAAGCAGGCAGAGTTCCAGGCCAGCCAGTACTAATGGTGATACTGTGTCTCAAAAATGAAAAAGAAAGGAAAAGGAATACATAATCCATTTAGAAAAAAATAGACTCAGCAGAGAGTTGCACAAAGAGCAATGTATATTTCTCGCTTTAGAAACTAGTGCGAAAGTGAGCAGTAAGAAGTGTTTCAGCCTTGCAGATAATAAAAAGTAAAATCAGTGTTTCTATTACCATTTTCTCTTCTCAATATAATTAAGGTTAAACCTTCTCTATCAAAGCATCTTTAGGAAAACATTCATGTGCATTGCTATTAGCACTGTAATTGAAGATTAGGAAAGCGATATGTAATGAGACCCTAGAAAGTTCTGTGTCCTGGGACTGGAGAGATGGCTTGGTTGTTAAGAGCTCATACTGAGTTTAGTTTCCAGCACTACCTTGGGGCCCATACTACCAGTACCTCTAGGCCCAGGGACACCTTCTTCTGGATTCTGGGGGCACATGCACTCACATGCACAGGCCACATACTGATACACAATTAAAAATAGTCTTTCTTTCTTAAAAAAAGAAATCTCAATGTCCTTTGTTCTGGGATTTCTGCATGCAAGCATACTTTTAACTAATACTGGAAATTCAGAAAAAGCTTCATGGCCAGTGTACTGATTGGTTTTATGCCAACTTGACACAAGCTAGAGTCATCAGAGAGGAGGGAGCCTCAGCTGAGGAAATGCCTCTGTAAGATCGGGCTGTAGGGCATTTTCTCAATTACTTGTTGATGAAGGGGGGGTCCATCCCACTGTGGGTGGTACCATCCCTGGCCTGGTGGTCCTGGGTTCTATAAGAAAGCAGGCTGAGCAAGCCATGGGTAGCAAGCCAGTAAGCACCACCCCTCCATGGCCTCTGCATCAGCTCCTGCCCTGCCCTGTTTTAGCTCCTGTCCTGACTTCCCCCAGTGATGGACAGTCCCCTGGAAGTGGAAACCCTTTCTTCCCCAGTTTCCTTGGCT
Organism: Dicrostonyx torquatus; assembly: GCA_028555095.1. Lineage (NCBI taxonomy): Eukaryota > Metazoa > Chordata > Mammalia > Rodentia > Cricetidae > Dicrostonyx > Dicrostonyx torquatus. The sequence goes on from JAQHUG010000048.1 coordinate 1,076,818, forward strand.
ATGAAACTATAGCTGTGACCCTAACTAAAGCAGCCAGCAAGTAAAGTATTACTATAAATGGAAACCACTCTAGATGTTGCACAAATGGGAATAATGTACATTATGACACACACCAAGTGACGCACTCAAGACCTATGCTCGGAACATGCTTACATTGTAGCTCACACTGTGTGCCAGAATCTAAGCTGTATGTATGAATAATCAGAGGCATATCTAGGCTTTTGTGAGTGTCAAAAGGGATACCTGGCTGCTAAACAGCCACCTCTCTGTTTTAACTGGCCTTTACTTTTACAAGAAACTATTTGAAAATTTTAAAAGGTCATTTAAAAATATGCACACAAAAAAAGAAAAGATTCAAAAGGAAACAGAATCAACTCCCTTTGGAAATGAAAATAAGTTCCAAACACCCTCAACGGAAGTTAAGAAATAAATCGTCCTCTAGTTCATATTGAGATATTTGAACCAGATAAATTCAATGTGAAGAGAGATACAAACAGTCCCTGAACTGACGGCTGTTGGGCACAGAGACTGACTTACCCCACCCTCTCCTTTCTCTTGGGACTGGAACCATTTTTGGTTGTCTCTCTCTGGTGCTTCTTTTAAGTCACATGATCACAGTTTGATGGGTCCGTTTGGAAAGAAGTTGTTGAGTGAGGGTTTTCTGAAGTCCGGCCTCGTAAGTAATAATAAAGTCATCTCACAAAGACCTAGCGACTTTACCATCCGGCTTGCAGCTGCTAAGAACTTGGCTTCATTGTGCCTCTGGAAGGTGAAAGGACTGGAGGCAGAATGCCCTGATTCCACATGCGACCTGCTGACCTCAAATCCCAAGTACTCCTGCAGTCAAGGTCTCTGGGCTATCACTTGATACTTTTTTCTTCCCTCTAAGTGTTGACTTCCAACAACTCTGGCTTTTTGTTTGTTTGTTTTCTAATAGGCCTTTTCAATTGCATGATCTTAATGGAAATGATATTAGGAAAACAAAATCCAAGGGTGAATGTTACATACCATTTTAAATCTATGCACACACATATTAGAGAGAACGTTTCTACTAGAAACACTCTCATTGTGATACTGCTTTTAAGTTGACTTATTTTGCATGCATTTGTTTGGGGGGTGTGGGTGGTGCAAATGTGCAGGTCAGAAGCCATGTCACATCCTTCCACCGTGTGGACTTCAGGGATGGAACTTAGGTTGTCAGCCTGGTAGCAGGCGCCTTCACACGGAGTCAGATCACCAGCCCCAATCGTGGTAGGTAGGGCAGTGGGTTGTTGGTTGGCTTTAATGGGGTTTTGCATTTATTTATGTATTTATTTATTTATTGAGTTCCTGTTTTGGAGGTTGACCTAATCTTTTCCTTGCTCTTTAAAGACATTAGCTGTGATATGTGCTGAGTGTTGTGGAAGTGAGCACTATGGGCTTACTCCCAGCTCCGTTCTTGGAGTGAGCTGGGGAAGACAGGTAAAGATGTCAGGGTTGTAGGTTGTTTTCTTGGGGGCTCTGTGTCTACTTTGAGTATAGTTTTCCTTCTGTCATCCTTAGCAGCTGAGGACCCAACTAGCAACATGTCATATGTCCTGTATTTATCTCAGAAGTGCCCTGGCTTTTCCCCAAGAATTTCACAACAGTTTATAACTAGGTTTTTCAGAGCTAGTCTTCTCTGGAAATGTTACTTGTGGATTTCTATGCTCTATTCTGTGAAACTCTCAGACACTGTAAATGTGAATTTATATCACATAATCAAGGGAAAATATTCCTTCTGTTTATGAGGGCATTCACATTCAGGACCTCATTAGAAGTTCTCTAGGTTGGAGCTAGCCATGTTAATGCTATGGAATAGAATATTTGTTTAACTATGTAAAGATGCATTGCATTTGTTTAACTATGTAAAGATGCATTACATTTGTTTAACTATGTAAAGATGTGTTGCATTTGTTTAACTATGTAAAGATGTGTTGCATTTGTTTAACTATGTAAAGACATGTTGCATTTGTTTAACTATGTGAAGACATGTTGCATTTGTTTAACTATGTAAAGATGTGTTGCTGTTTCATCTTGCCTGCCTAAGGCACCTGATTGATCTAATAAAAAGCTGAATGGCCAATAGCTAGGCAGGGCACTCAGGTTTCCCCTTGGTGCAGATGCACCAGGGTCTGGAGGGACAGGCAGGAGCCAGAGGGCTGGAGTCCTCAGGAGGAACAGAGGAACAGGCATAGGTGGGGGTGAGGAACAGCTGCAGGCATCCGAGGACCTGCTGATGTAGATGTCTGCTGCAGCTGGGCCCATTTCTCCGTGTCTTTTTTTGTTTTTCTCCATCATTCACTTTCTCAGTAGAATCAGTAGAATTTTTTTTTTTTAGCAAAGTTCAGAAGTATTTCAGGCTTTTTTAGCTATGTGCTATTTCTGTTTTATAACCCATCCCTAATTTTTAAAACAAAATAACCATTTGAGAATAAAGCATAAACAAGTATTGAGCTGAATTCAGCTCTGGGGCAATAGTTTATAGTCTCCTGCTCTAACATATCTCAGAAATTGATACCATTAAAATAACTAATAATTATTTTGGAGAATATTCACATCACAGTAGGGGACAGGGTCAATGTATTCAGTAAATATGTTTTCTAGGTAAGTAATAGATGCTGACTGGTTTTTTTCCTATACAAACACAGCTCTCATTTCAAAAGAAATATGATAGTTTGTCCTGAGTCAGGTATGAGTTCCCATGGCCTCGGAATGCAGATTAAGATTGCCCCTGAAAGGCATGCTACGCCATAGAACATAGAACAGTGCATTTGCCATGTACACTGGCAGGGGCACCAGATAGGCAGCTAACAAAAAGCGCAGGTTTCTGGATGGTAGAAGCTAGTGGTCTGTTAATAATACATCCAAAGACTTTACTTGATAGTCAGAAGAATGTTAGGTCAAAAACAGAGGGAGGTGGTGCATAGCTGTTAGAGGAACTAACACGGCCTAAGGCTCAGGGTCTGCAACATCCAGCTCTGCCCAATCAGAAGTTCTAAGCAGTCTATCACTGTGCAAAATCTTCAACACTGGGGTGGCTTTTTCAAATTCAGTTCACGTCTTCTTCCCAAGCAGTGTCTGTCTGTCTGATTTTCCCTGGCTGGCTCCCTTCATCCTTCTGCCTGGATTGGTGTCATTTCCTTCAAGAAGCTTTGCTGGCCCATGGCCTTTTCTGCACACTCCTGTGACAGCTAGTGTCATATGTACAGAGTTAATAATAACAGGTCATTATTGCTTGGTTCCTTCTCTTTCCTGCCAGGCCCTGAGCCCCACCCGAGCCATGAAAATGCAGCCTTTGCCTTCCCAGGAGCTGATTTGTAAGGGGAAGGAAGGGCTGAGCATGAAATGGGGACTCCAGGGACAATCAGACTTGTTCAGATGACATTCCTACCTGGTCAGTCATCTGACCAGGACAAGCTACCAGCTTCCCTGTGCCTCTGCTGCTGCTGCTACAGGTGGAGGGAGGGAGTTGTAATGGTAGCATGGTGAGATGATGGTAACATGGTGAGATGATGATAGTAACATGGTGAGATGATGATGGTAACATGGTGAGATGATGATGGTAACATGGTGAGATGATGATGGTGACATGGTGAGATGATGGTGACATGGTGAGATGATGATGGTGACATTGTGAGAAGATTGATGATGGTGACATGGTGAGATGATGATGGTGACATGGTGAGATGATGATGGT
>JAQHUG010000048.1:1080741-1098128 GCA_028555095.1 Dicrostonyx torquatus
GATGATGGTAACATGGTGAGATGATGGACATAGAGCTGAGAGTCTGGGTACTCGGCGCCTGCTGCTGTTACTGTGGCAATGGTTGCTGTAGGAGGTTGATAATGAAGAGTGGACTCTAATCTAGATGCCTAGATTTCAGTTCCCTATTGCTATTTACAGCTGTGTAGCACTTGGCGGCTTTCTTAACTTCTGCACATCTCATTTTGCTGATATGAAAATGTATATTTAGTAGTACTCAACTCAAGATATCATTATGGAGACTTGATAAGAAAATTAATCAAGCAGTTAGAATGGTGGCTGTGTCCTAGGAATATCAATATTAGTGATTATATAATTATATAATGAGTGGAGCTTGACTTGGGTCTTAGCTGTATATTTAGTGCCTCCTCAATCCGTCATGCGCAGATTATGTGCACCTTCTCTCTGCTACACTTGCAAAGTTGTGCCTGTGACTTGTCCTACCTGGATTACCTTGAAGAAACTTCTGCATGTGCTCTGGGTTTACAGTTATTCATGGAGAGCAGCCATATTCATAGACCCCCGTCTGAAAGATAGGAGACTGAGATTATAAAAACAATAGGGTCTTGGCCTTACTGTTCTCTGTCTCCAACATAAACACTTGAGCATGTCACCCCACATGTGGCTTAGCAGAGAGACTGATGGGGCCATCAGTGAGAAGCAGGTACAGAAGCAAGGGTTCCCTAAGTATCTCTACCATTCTTGTTATACGTGTATTGAATTTGTCCCATGAGTCAGACTTGGGGATGAATTTTCAGTGGAATTCAGCTCATGTTTTTCCACTGTACTTAAGGGCTTTGAAGGAATGATTTGCACCAAGTAATTCGTTAAATGTTTTCTGCAGCTTACCTCAGTTTCCCAGCTGTAACAGTGAGGTGTATACCAACCTGCAAGCTTGCAGGTGCCATTGCTGTTGGCTTGATTCATCACCAACCGATTGGATGGGTCACATGGGAAGCCTTGCAATTTATACATTTAGTTTCTCTCTCTGACAGGACAGACAGTTTACAGAAGAATCAAGACCTGGAATTTGAAAGAAATAGAGAACGGTTTGAATTTTTAAAGGTATGGGCCAGAATTTGGTTGCACCATTTGGTTTTCATGTTGTGGGGCTTAAGGAGGTGTGCAGATGACCAAGTAAAACTGTCTTCCCTGTATTTTTTTTGTTGTTCAATCCTAGTGGGGTTCCCAGGCCTTTTGCAATATGCGGATTATTCCTCCTGGGTCAGGAATCATTCACCAGGTGAATTTGGAGTATTTGGCAAGAGTAGTGTTTGATCAGGATGGATGTTATTACCCAGACAGCCTCGTGGGCACAGATTCACACACTACCATGATTGACGGTCTGGGAGTCCTTGGCTGGGGTGAGTCCTCTCACACATTGCTGTCATGTGTGTTCTTTGGGAGAACATACCACGTTCACTGCACGTGTCTGCATGGTCACAGAGGAGGGATTCACTGCACATGTCTGCATGGTCACAGAGTGGGGGGCTCACTGCACGTGTCTGCGTGGTCACAGAGTGGGGAGATTCACTGCACGTGTCTGCATGGTCACAGAGTGGGGGCTCACTGCACGTGTCTGCATGATCACAGAGTGGGGAGTTCACTGCACGTGTCTGCATGATCACAGAGTGGGGGGCTCACTGCACGTGTCTGCATGGTCACAGAGTGGGGGCTCACTGCACGTGTCTGCGTGGTCACAGAGTGGGGGGCTCACTGCATGTGCCTGCATGATCACAGAGTGGGGGGCTCACTGCACGTGTCTGCGTGGTCACAGAGTGGGGGGCTCACTGCACGTGTCTGCGTGGTCACAGAGGACGGTGGGTGCCTTTGATTGCCACTGTGTTTTTCAGTGCCTAGAAAACAAGACACTTTCTATTTGGAAAACTAAACTGAATTAAGTTCAAGAACATTTGCATAAGTGAAAATCAGCTAGGTGTTCATTAACAATGGAGCCCCCTAAACCTACTCTCTATTGAGTGTGGCACTGAAGAGATTTTGGTTCAGGTACTTGGGGATGGCACAGTCTATAGAGGGACTCGAGAAAAATGAGTGTTCCTTAGGGAAATACTGCTCTGTGCCAGAGAAGCCTGCGAACAGGGTTTCTGGAGTCTGTGGCTGAGGCGAGGGCTATGAAACATTGCTCTGCTGTGCTGGTCACTGCAGGTGTAGGTGGCATCGAAGCAGAAGCTGTCATGCTGGGTCAGCCCATCAGCATGGTGCTTCCCCAGGTGATTGGCTACAGGCTGAAGGGAAAGCCCCACCCTCTGGTGACATCCACGGACATCGTGCTCACCATTACCAAGGTAAGGATGTGTATGTATATGCATAATATAAGATACACACACAAACACACATGGCCTCTTGGAAAGCCAATAACAAACAGAATAAACTCAGTGGAGTCAGTGTGCTCTAGAGAGGCTAGGATGTAATATGTTGATAGATTATAAAAATAAAATAAGATTAAAAAGAGTTCTTCTGGTTAAGTTTAGATGGTTATCTTTATGCTCTTTAATTTTTAAGTTGTGACATAAAATACTCAGAAATTAAGATCATGTTCATATTTCTGTCACCAAATTTTTCTTTTTTCATTTTTTCTCCAACACAGGGTCTCTCTATGTAGCTTTGACTGGCCTACAACTTACTATATAGACCAGGCTCTCTTCAAACTCACAGAGATCCACCTGCCTCTGCTTCTTGCCTGGCTCCTATCACCGAGATTTAAAGAGACAATAATGTCCTGTCAGATTTGTTTCTGAGGCTGTTTTTATTAATTAACATGTATTTATAATTTGTGCATGTCTAGAATTAACATGTATGTATGGTTCAGAAGATCCTATCCCTCCCAGAAGTAATCGCTCTCTCGAGGTTGAAAATTATTCCCATACATATTTTACACTTTCGCTGGTCTTTCCACTTGGATCTTTTTCTCTTGAGTTTTATTACATCTTTACTTCTGTGTGCGTGAGCCATGCCATGGCACGTGTGGAAGACCAAGGAGACCCTTTGGGAGTTGGTCCTATCTTTCCACTTTCCAGTTTTATACCTTCTTCTCTTATTAAAAGTCATTTCATTGCAATAGATTAACTACAACTTGGAAGTTATTGTTAGGGCTTTCTCTTAAACCCTTGCAAGTATCCTTAGGTGTGTGTATGTGCGTGATTCACTTGCTTGACGAAAAGTACTTTCACCTGAGCAGTGGTGGCTTACACATTGAATCCCAGTACTTGGGAGGCAGAGGCAGGCAGATCTCTGAGTTCAAGACCAGCCTAGTCTATAGAGCAAGCTCAAGGACAGCCAGGACTACACCAAGAAACCCTGACTTGAAAAACCAGGAGGGGAAAAAATGTAGTTTCATGGTCTTTGTTCTAAAATAATTTCGCCCTGATTATATAGTGTAGAGGCCCTTTGTATAGGCCCCATGCTGAAAAGGCCAAAAGGTTATCTTTGATTCAATCTTTATGGAATTTATAATTGGATTTATTGAATACCACAGATTGTCACAGTAGTTTTCAAAATTGCACTAACAGTACTTATCCCAAAAGTGTGGTAGAATGCAGGTAGCTGAAGGGCTCCCCATGCCCTCAGCTGTCTGTGAAGCTGGCTTCTATGTCAAGTTAACTGACCGGTCCTGGAGCTTCAGACCTGGCTAAGGTGTATCAGGGAGACAGGAGATGTGCAGTCTGTGGCATTGGTAGCAGTGAGAACTAGGTGTTCACTGTGTCTTTAAGAAGAAATCCTTTATTTAAATACCATGATTATATAAGTACTAAATTTATCTAGGTTGAAAGAATGGAATTTTTTAATGCTTTCAGTATTTCATTTTGATGGGTGTCATTTAGAATAAATCATCTTGGCATTCTTTTTCTTTCTTTTTTAAGAATTAGTTTTGGTATACTCTCAGATTCATAGGAGGGTTGGTGGAAAACTAGTAGAGTCTCCTCCCCTTCTTCCCAATCCCCCAATGTCCACGTCACACTGGCCTTTTTAGTGCTGCTACAGTACTCGTAGCTACAGCATCCCCCATCCCTGGGGATGTCCCTTTGCCATCCCGGAATCCAGTCCTTTTAGAGAGCATAGCCAAGAGATAGTTCTGTGTTGTAGATATGGACTTTCAACCCTCAGTCTTTCCTATTGTTTCTACTGTGTAGCACCTCCGGCAAGTTGGGGTTGTGGGCAAATTTGTGGAGTTTTTCGGGCCAGGAGTGGCCCAGCTGTCCATTGCTGACCGAGCTACAATTGCCAACATGTGCCCAGAGTACGGCGCGACCGCGGCCTTCTTCCCGGTGGATGAAGTTAGCATTGCGTACCTGCTGCAGACAGGTACGTGAAGGGCTGAAAGCAGAGTCCCCAAGAATCCGACCCTGCCTTCCACCTCTGCCCACCCCATGGTCTCATGTTAGACATATTTTCCTCTCTGTGGAGACAAAGTTTGCTGTTGGATTTAAGGAGGTGTGGAGTTGGACCTTGATAGCCAAGAAAAGCAACTCTCCCTGGTACCCCGGACCCAGATGTATATACTGCTCTTCAAGCGCTGATTGTTGTATATTGACACGAGAGGCCTTGGTGGTGGTAACTGGAGGGCCTGTCGGATACCAGGCACTGGTATCTACTTACTGTGTCCCCCTTCAGGCATTGATTGGGTAAATTGATGGGTTACTTGTTTAAATAATGGGAAAGAAAAACCTAGAAACAGTAGTATAATTACCCAAGGCTAATTAATAAGTAGCAGAACCAGAAGCAAAGCCTGCGGCCATCATATTCAGAACAGCAGTGGGTTCAGGGTTGTATTTCTGGCGATAGGGCACTGAGGATTAAGACTTTAGACTTTGGGTGCAGATTTGAGTTCTTTGTTCTGCCGTGTCCTAGCTGTATTCCTTAGAGAGTTACCTACTAATTTTCCTGCACCAGCATTTCCTCATCAGTAAATGAGAATAATAATAAGTACTTGTCCCATGGGATCATGATAAAGACCAGGGTGTGAAGTAATTCATTTGAAGCATTGCACACACAGTGCCAGGCTCACCAAAGTGCTGATGGGCCAGAAGTTTGAGGCGGTTGGTAATTATTTTAGCAAAGTAATGCCAAGAATGACTGTGACAAATTGAGGTCAGATGCGTGGATGCCCTTGAGCAGTGGCCTCAGGCTTAGGAAAAAGGTGAAGCACATCTGTAAGGAGAGCCAGAATCTGTTCTGTTCACGTCACTTTGGCGGGAATAGCAGATGGCACCCGATAAATAGCCCCAGAAGCTGAAGGGGCAGGGGCATTGGTGTTTGTGCACATCAGATGGCGTGACCTACAGTACTGCAGGTGTCTTGGTTTGTAGTCTTTAACCCGGAAATTGAAACTTGTTCTTTTGTTATTGGTGTCCTTAGGTCGTGAGGAGAACAGAGTAAAGCACATTAAAGAGTATCTGCAGGCTGTAGGCATGTTTCGAGACTTCAGTGACCCCTCTCAAGACCCAGACTTCACTCAGGTATGAGAGAACCTTCCAAACCGCGTTTCTTCTTTCCGAGGATGCAGTTGTGGTTGTCTCTGTTTCTTCATGGGTGGTACAATTGTAGGAAATTAGTCCCTGGGTTGCCATTATAAAGGAACAGGGTGGCAGGTAGTGGGGAATGAAAAGGTTAAGGACATAACATAACGTATCAAAATAACTTCTAGATGTGACTTGACCTAAACTTTGTGAGTTGAGTGTTGCCTCCCCCTACTACTTGACACTTATGTGTGGTAGACTTTATGAGGTAGCTGGAGCTATTTTAAAGCCAAGCTTATCATTGTTACAGTCCTGGAAAGACGTGAAGACATGAGCACGTCAGCAGTTCTGTTTACCCCATGGTTTGCTTTATTTTCCAGGGGTACAAACTGAATCCATGTTTTTATAAGCAGCCAAGCTTTAGAGAGTAAATCGGTCTGGGGTCCCAGTTTTCAGGCATCATCAAAGAAGGAAGTACTCATTGGGTTGACAGTGTATCTTCCACAGTGATGGCTTGTGACTCCATCCCTCAGTAGAAAGCCAATCTCAGCCTAAAAGCCATGTGTTAGCTACTCCACAGAGCAGCAAGTAGAAGACGGCAGATAGCAGGTGTCTACCCCATACCTCTAAAGCAGCAAAGAGTCCTGCCAGTCCCATGCTACTCCTGTGCCCATCTTAATACTGGGGAGTTAATTTTTAACGTGATGAAAGGACCAGTGACTCCCCTGATTTAGAACGTGGCAACCTGTTCAGCTGTTTATTGTTGGGATGTTCTAAGGTCTCTGGTGTGGTCGGGCTGTTTCTTTATGGATGCTGTTATTGCTTTTGGTTTGGGTGAACAGGTTGTGGAGTTAGATTTGAAAACAGTTGTGCCTTGCTGCAGTGGACCAAAAAGACCCCAGGACAAAGTCGCTGTGTCTGACATGAAAAAGGACTTTGAAAGCTGCCTCGGAGCCAAGGTGGGGCCTGAACTTTACCCTGAGTCTTTGTGCCCAGGCTTCCACCTTGTTAGAACGCTTCCTGGAACCTGGTGTCGAGGACATTTCTTCTCCTTTCTAAACTCCTTCATGAGGCCCCCATGAACTATGGGCCCAGCAACTTCTCTACAGCACATGCCTGTCTATAAATGCAACCCCTGTTCATGCATATATCCTTTTCCTGCACCTCCTGCAGTGTTGGTCACCCTGATTGCACAGGTTCTTTAAGTCCCCGGACTTTTGTGCATGCCTCTCCATGTGCGCATGTCTCTGCTTCCTCCCTGACATTCTCTTCTGCCCGATCTTTTAAGTTCTATTCAGATACTGTTCTCTGTATTGTGGCCCTCAGCATCTCCTAGCAGAAAGTCCTCTTTCTCTCACTTCAACTCCATGGCACTCTTTGGGTATGTGTGAAGGCTGATGCTCAGATTTTCATGGAGTGTCTTCCAAATGAGAGGCTGACAGGGAGTTTATCCATGAGGCCTCAGCTATACCAGATGTTTAGCTATATCTTACATTATTGATCAGATTAGTTGAAAGCGATATTAAGACAAGTAACCTTTCTCCAAATCTCCTTGAGATCAGAATCCATAGACTCAGTCAGGCCACAACCCCTATACTATATACTTTGCAGGCTAACTTTGAACTGTTAATAGATGTTTACGTTTTCTGTTTTATTTCAAAGTTTATACATAAAAGCATTCGTTCTTTTAATAATTGGCACTTAAAATTGCTATCACACTTCTTCCAAAGTGAGGAATTCTGATCACACATATTTTTTCTTCTTTGTGTGTGTCCTATTTTCTTTCTTCTTGCATGTAATATTTTCAACTTTCTCTTCCCACAGCAAGGATTTAAAGGTTTTCAGGTTGCTCCAGACCATCACAATAACCAGAAGACATTTATCTACAATAACAGTGAATTCACTCTTGCTCATGGCTCTGTGGTCATTGCTGCCATCACTAGCTGCACAAACACCAGCAATCCATCTGTGATGTTAGGAGCAGGTGAGTGTATCTGCTTCTGTCCTCCTGATCTCCTGGATGGGGAAAGAAAATTTTACATTTTACGGATGTACAGAGAGATTGGCTCAGAACGTTTCTACATAGCCAAAAGCATCCAAAGCAAAATATTTGAAGTAATATTCAAAGCGCATGACAGCCTTTCCTTTGGTAATTAACATAGAAAATAAATAGAGGAGAGGATTTCTGCCAACACCTAGAATCCGGGTCCACCTGCGAAAGAACAGAAAAAGAACCTCTTGTCCTGTCATAGACTTTGCCCCCTGTAAGCCGCTGTCTTGGTGCATAGGCAGTTGCAGCTGGACCAGGGCCCAGGCCGCAGGCTGATGAAGCTCGGCGTGGCAGCTGTTGTGCAATGCCGTGAGGTGGCTAATAGTTACATGGGAAGGTCAGTGTTGTAGGACCCTTAATTCCAATGATTCATCACTGTCGGCAACTTCCCTTGGGTCCAGTGACCAGGATCAGTAGTTCTTTCTTCGTGGGCCTATAAGGGAAACCTTTTTAGAGTTCATCTTTGCCATCTGAACGTTCCATACTTATCTGGAACAAACCTTTTCTCGGGGAGCGCCAGCAGCTGCCTGAGGCCTTTGTACCCTTGTTCCCTCCCCTCTTTGCCTCATATCTCCCACTCAGTTGTCATGCTTCCTGACTCAGAGCGTGAGCGATTCCATTATGGTCCTAGCCAGTGCCCGGGGCCGCTGATCTTCTGCTTTGGGAATGTCCGTGGTGCAGATGTGCTGTAGCTGCCTGTGTTCCTTTCCGGTCAGGACACAACTCGTGTATCTCAGAAAAGGCCCTAACAGTCATAAATTTTCATCTAAATCCAAACAGATAATTTTAGAGGATTTTCCATCCAAAAATTAAAAACTCACAAGATATCCCTAAGTGGGTTTGAATTCATTTATTTGCTTGCTTGGTTAGTTTTGGTTTGGGGAACTTGCTGTGGAAGTCCAGGCTGGTCTCGCTCACAGAGGTTCTGCCTCCCAGATGCTGGAATTAAAAATGTGAGACACCACACGGGGCTGAGGTTCATTTATTAGGACGAACAAATGTCCACCTGCCCCTTGCTTCATTTCCATGACTCATTTGGGCTTGCTGCATATTTAAACTGCCTCTGGGTAGTGAGCTTTCGGATCTGTCAGTCAAGAAACGTAACTGGAAAAAACCAGGCCTTTTCCTAAAGTAAACACTCAGCTTTGCTGTGTCTCTTCACCACCTCACAGGACTGCTGGCAAAGAAAGCTGTGGAGGCGGGACTGAATGTGAAGCCCTACATCAAGACTAGCCTGTCTCCCGGAAGTGGTGTGGTCACCTACTACCTTCGAGAGAGTGGAGTCATGCCTTATCTGTCCCAGCTAGGGTGAGGGAGAGGGGGTTTTGTTTGGTTGTTTGGTTTGTTTCATTAATGCCTTTGCCATTGTCCTGGTCCCCTGGCACCTGTGTCCTTTGTAGCAGACTGTCACCTGATCCTGTGCACTTTCACAGCATTTTATCATGTGGCAGACAGGCTTAAACCCTGGCTTTCCAATTGCACTAGCTGTTCTTACAAGAGTGACCCCTATTCTTCCGTGTGGCAGTCCCTCCTTTCCCCAGAAGAGGGCACCTTTCCTCGCTGACACTGAGAAGAACCCTGGCCTGGTAGTGGCTGTGCAACTGAGTCTGCCTTTTGGCCTGGGAATAATTACTTACGTGGCTGCAGACATTCTAGTCCTTGGGGCAAATGCATGATTAGTCACCATAGCAGTTTCTCCAGTCACCGTGTTATTTCCTAGTTTCTATAACATCTGTTGCCTCCATGTGTCTCATAAAATTCCAAAATCTTTGGGAATGCACGATGATAGGAGATATTAAATGGCACATCGAATTTCAGCTTTTAAATATTCTAGATCATCTCCTTATGTTACAAGTGTAAGAATGTGGGTAGCATTCTTCTTAGGAAGGGAAACTCTTTGGAATGGCCCTGTTCCAAACTCACTCCACTGCCCCTGCTTTATGTCCTGTGGCCTCTGGGAAGTGTCCCTGCAGAGGAGCTCACTGAGACGGCCTTTTCCTGTGCTGTGTTTGACACCTAGGTTTGACGTGGTGGGCTATGGCTGCATGACCTGCATTGGCAACAGTGGACCCCTTCCTGAGCCTGTGGTGGAGGCCATCACTCAGGTAATGTCAGGAGCCCACGTTCTACAGACCTCTAGTTTGGGTTTACATAACATTCTGGAAGTTGTGAGACAGTAGAACCAGGATGTGGCAGTATACTCTTCGAACTAAAATTCTTTAGGAGAAACCACTAGCTGGGTAACACTGGATGAGTAAATTGGCTGGTTTGTGCCTTGGTCTCCACAGCTGTGAACTGGAGGTAATAGTGCCTGTTTTTGTGAATTGCCACGGTAAATATAAAGTGCTCTGAGCAGTGCTGGCACCCAGGTAAGGGTTCAGTACATGCTAGTTTTGACTACAAAAGCTCCTAAGATTATTTTTTGCTGGTCATTTGAAACTTGGTTCAGAATCGGACAATGAAGGCAAACTGCATCGTGCTGGCTTGGTTTCTGTTGCCATAGACGTGTGACCCTGAAGAGTACCCTTGTATCTGTCACTGCGGCTTCCTTCAGCTCTCAGCTTCTGGTCTTTCTGGGTGGTTTCTCCTGGTCTTACACTCTAGCAGCAAAAGCTATGGTGTCATATGCTGGCCTATCTGGTATTGTCCCAAGACCAGGAATCACTGACCACTACTCTCTGATGTGACCTGGAGCATCTCCCCCTGGGATGCCCCTCCCTTCCCTCCTCCCTCTAGCAGGAGATGGAAGGGAAGGATGTCTGAAGGTTTTGTCCACATGACGTGGAAACTAGTCAGACACGAGCAGTCTAGGCAGTGCCTTTTTTGTGAAGTGATGACTGTTGATAACCATGAACTCTTGCCTCACCAGGGAGACCTCGTAGCTGTTGGAGTGCTTTCTGGGAACAGGAATTTTGAAGGTCGAGTCCATCCTAACACCCGGGCTAACTACTTAGCATCTCCTCCATTAGTAATAGCGTACGCAATCGCAGGGACCGTCAGGATTGACTTTGAGAAAGAGCCTTTGGGTAAGATTTTGGTTTTATAACTTATCTTCTTTCTGTGACTTGAAAAATGTGACTAGAAGGAAGTTGCTGCTTTGGTTAATACAAAATGAAGTGCGGAATCCTGAGAGTCGGACATGGTGGCACATGTTTTTAATCCTGAGGCTCCGAAGGCAGAGACAGACAGGATAGCCAGAGCTACACAGTGAGATCCTGTCTCTACAAACAAAGACTCCAGAGAATGTTAATCCCACCGATCGAGAATAAGACCACTATGACGATTTAAAGCCAAATTTGAAGCAAGCTTTAATTAAACACTGGCCAGGTAGATGAGCTCTGGCCAGACCCATCTCTGGTTTCTCAGAAGAAAATGGCTCCAAAGACCAGGCAATGATGGCACATGCCTTTAATCCCGTCACTTGGAAGGCAGAGGCAGGTGGATCTCAGTGAGTTCATGGCCAGCCTAGTCTACAAAGTGAGTTCCAGGACAGCCAGGGCTACACAAAGAAACCCTGTCTTGAAAAACAAAACAAAACAAAAGGCCCAGTTTCCAGTGACTTAAGTATTGCCCATCAGGTCCAATCAGAGGCAAGCATACATCCTGACATAGTTCCTGCCTGTGTGTGAGCCTCCAGCCTTCTCATGATCAAGCACATCCGGTGCAGATGGGTTGAACAAGCTTGTTTAGGGGAGTGAAAACCTGTGGCTTGTTCTCCCGTAAACAGCGGCCTCCAGCATTTCGGGAACTATCTGTCCTTGGGCAGGGGGCCTGCAGATCAGAGGCATTTTTGTTTCATGGCTCTCTAAGGCATAGTAATTAAAACTTAAAATGTAATTTTGGCTCTCATAAGAGGAGACAGAAAAGTCTTTTAACTTTCTTCAGTGTATACCCAAAACACAAAGGGAAGAAACAAGATTCTTAGGGAGGCGTTAGGTGGCAAAAGGACATAAGGTTCAAATATATTAGCAGTTTGTCATTCTGGAGTTTTGCCCCCTTCTGGAGTCCTGAGATGGGCTTCACTTTACTGTACCCCCTGTAGGAACATGCTCCAGGTCAGACTCTCTCCCAGATGAAAGTTCTGTTTGTCTGCATCCCCTGGGCTTTCCCCTTAGTGCCTTTCTCACTGCAGCCCAAGGAGATGAGATAATGTGGAGGGCATCCTTTAGATTTGCTTTTAAGAAGTTGGACTTTGACCCTCATTGGTCTTGGATTCTACATTTACAGTTATGCCTACTCCCTAAAATGTGTTTGACCCTCAGTCAGTGTTCCTGGTGTTGTCATGGACATGAGCACAGGGTAGCAGCTGGGTCACCCAGTACACATTCAGGTGACACGGTCAGACAAAAGCATCACTCTGTCTTCTGTTCCATAAGTAAGCTAGTGCCCTTTTCATCGCCTAGTTAGTGCCAGTTCTTCACTTTTTATGTGCTTTTTGTGACAACTTTGCTTTTTC
Source organism: Dicrostonyx torquatus (assembly GCA_028555095.1). Taxonomy (NCBI): domain Eukaryota; kingdom Metazoa; phylum Chordata; class Mammalia; order Rodentia; family Cricetidae; genus Dicrostonyx; species Dicrostonyx torquatus. The sequence goes on from JAQHUG010000048.1 coordinate 1,092,743, forward strand.
AGATGGGCCTGGAGCATAATACTGAACTAGCGTTCAATGTTCTATACTCAAGAAGCATTGACCCAGGCTTCATTCAGCTATGAATCAGTGTGCTGTTGGCTCCGAGTCCCCAGGGACCTTTGAGGATACTGAAGTCTGCCAGTGACCCCTGTGCCTAATGGAAAATGAAGAAGTATTTCATATTGTGCACAGACCGTCCCTAAGTCCCCGTTTTACCAGTGCTTCACAGATGCTGTGTAGGGAATAATGAGAGGGCAGGACATATTCGATACGGACACTTCCTTTTCCTCTGGTTTTAGTCTATAGTCAATTGAATTAACAAATACAAAACCTGTAAGTTGGAGGCCAAACTGTCCATAAATGTCCTAAAATAAGAGAGCACGTACTACCAGGTTATGTGTTAATCCACTGATGGAATTGTGACCCATAAGAAGAGATTCGGTCTTGGTTTATACAACCCTGGAAAGAACAGACCTGACTGTGATAATGAAATGGGTGTGAGAGGCAGTTTCTCACTGGTCATGTGTTTTCCCCAGGAGTGAATGCACAAGGCCAGCCAGTATTTCTGAAGGATATCTGGCCAACCCGAGATGAGATCCAGGCGGTGGAACGGCAGTATGTCATCCCTGGGATGTTTAAGGAAGTCTATCAGAAAATAGAGGTGAGGCACACCACAGTGCACACACACCCTGGAAGATGTTGGCTTTGGTCATCTCTGCAGACCTAAGGCCAGCAGGAGCATGGGACAGAAAGACATTTACTTCCTCTTCTGACCAGGGCAGGGTTACGGGCCATTTGTCTCCCATGACTCGTTTTTACAAAACCCACTTGCCAGAGACCGGGAGAAGGCTGTGACACATGGCCTCAGTAACAGGCTTCAGACCCACCTCTCCCCTATGACGGTCATTGTATTTGCCACTGGAGTGTAGTCAGTTAGTTCAATGTACATCTCACGAATCATTTGAATGTTAAAAAAAATAAAGTATTAAGATCAGGATGCACCAACTTGTTGAGATAAGAAAAGTTGTGCATTTTAAAATAGGAAAAAAGCCAGGCATGGTAGCTCATGCCTTTAATCCCAGCACAGCACTGGGGGAGTCGGGGCAGAGGCAGGTGAATCTCTGGGAGTTGGAGACTGGCCTGGTCTACATAGTGAGTCCTTGGACAGCCAGAGCTACATAGTGAGACCCTGTCTCAAAATAAATCAATGAGTAAATAAATGGGAGAAAATGGGTGGGGTTCAGTCCCTTTCCCGAGCCTCAGTACACTCTGTCCTGCTGGCCAAGGTCTTCTGACAGGGTGCTGGTTTGCAATGAGACATGACGTTAGGACAGGGATTGTGGGCATGGGATTGTCCGACTGCCCCCTCCCACAAGCTGCTCAATGGGAAACAGTATCCGGAAGCTTGTTAGCCATCTAATGGAATGTTTCTATGAGGACAAGTTAAGGGATCTATGGAGAGAGCTCAAGCCACCTTAAATACACAGCGGCTGTCATTTTGCTCTTTAGTGTCCACGTGACCTGGAAGTTCACATTTTAAATGTATGTATTCATTATCCTTTGGTTCCATCACGAAGAGGGGCAGGACTCACGAGGCCCCATCCCTTCCTGAGGAGCAATTGGCAATAACTAATGCTTGCTTGGGGAAGAGGGGTCACTTCCTTCGGTAGTGAAGCCAGGTATCCAGGCTCCAGTAAATCAACAGACCCATGCTCGTGCAAGCAATGCTAATTAAACTCAGCACAGCAGAAAAGAAAAGTCATGAAAATAGAAGTGGGAATAGGTGGGAAGAGGGGGATGCAGTTAGAGCTGGAGGAGATGGAGAAGGGAAAGGGATATACCTAGGACACTGTATACATGTATATGAAATCATAAAGAAGAATATATGCACATATATTGGAAATGGAAGTTTAACTAAAATTTATCAAGTGAAACAAAAGCATCTCATGTCCATGAGTGCAGAGCCAGTGGGGGCCTCGACCTGCACAAGCAAAAGTCATCCCACCTGGATTGACATCTACTGAGGGCCACCATGGGGACTGGACTGAGGTCCCCAGTTCCACACTGGCCCTTAGCTGCCGACTTCCCACAGCTCTGCCTCCATGGCTTCTTCACAGTCTCAGAGCAATGGTGAGAAGACAGTGTCTTTGTGGGAGGGGTCATCTGAGGAATGAGTCCTGGGGGTGGGGCAAATAGAGGGTCCCTGCCTTTCTGCTAGGCTTGCTGAAGGTTCCTGCCACCTAGCAAGACAAAGGAACCAGGAACCATGTTGTACTTCTGCTTAGAATCAAAGTGACTTTAAGTAGACCTCTTTTGAATGTTTTGTATTTGTAGATCAAGTTTTGCCTGGCATGCGATTAATTCTTTCCTTTTTTTTTTTATTTAAGACTGTAAACAAAAGCTGGAATGCCTTAGCGGCCCCATCAGACAAACTATACACATGGAACCCCAAATCTACATACATTAAGTCACCGCCCTTCTTCGAAAACTTGGTATGATTTTTATTATATTTTTAGATATTACATATTATATTTTACATATGTATTAAATTTTCATTATTCTGTGTATACAATGTTAGGGTGTGAGCATGGGTGTGCCATGGACTTGCTGAGTTCGTTCTCTCCTTCCACGCCGGGCTCCAGGATCAGACTCAGGTCACCAGGCTTGGTGCTGGTGGCAAGAACATTTACCTGGAGCCGTCTAACTGGCCTAAGTTGTTTAAATGTACGAGTAGTTTCCTTGCATGTATGTCTGTGCACCACAAGCGTACAGTGTTGGGGGGAGACAGAGGAAGGCACGGGATCCCCTAGACCTAGCTTACACAGTTGTGAGCCACCGTTTCGTGCTGGAAATTGAAGAGCAGTTGATGCTCCTGACCTCTGAGCCATTGCTCCAGCCCCTGACTTTTTATTTTTTAACGTAAGTGCTTTAAAATCTGTTTTTCCCTGTACAGTCTTACCCCACAGCCTTGCGCTGGCTGCCCATTGCAGCAAATCCTTTGCATACTCAAGCATACTTTGTTGGGAGTGTTGTACGAAGCTGGGAGGTTTGGCTGCAGGCACTGTTTCTCTGACCAGGGGTTCTGTGTGGCTGTGCAGAGACCTAGCAGGTAGACACCACCTACTGGAGGACCAGCTAAGTTCTGCAGGACTGGTCCAGGAGAATAGCCTCAGGACTTGCCGTATTTATTTGAATCTTATGCTCCATGACGGATTGCTATGGAGGGGGCTGGGAGGAGGAGTCAGCAACCCAGCTGTCCTTGGCGTGAGAAGGATTACCTGGAGATGCAGCAAGGATGTCCCTGCAGCTGCATTCCCACTGCCTTTGAGGGTCAGAACCAATACGTCACCTTCTATCCAAGATTCAGACGTGAATGATCTCAGTTTACCTTCTTCTACTTGTGAACGCTATCGCTATGAGCCAGCAATTTAGAATCTTCCATGCATTAATATAGAGTCTGGTTCCCCTTGGTTGAGCTCAGCTGGTGACCTGTCTGGAAATCCTGGGCAAACTCTGACTTGTACATTCTTCTGCAGACTCTAGATCTCCAGCCACCCAAGTCTATATTGGATGCCTATGTGCTGCTGAATTTAGGAGACTCGGTCACGACAGACCATATCTCTCCGGCAGGGAATATTGCAAGAAACAGTCCCGCTGCTCGCTACTTGACCAACAGAGGGTAAGCATGGGGGAGGCGGGAAGACTGGCGGCAAAGGGAGGGAACACGATGAGGCTGACGTTCTCTTTTCATGAGGCACCTGTGGGATCACTGCTCATGAATCACAAGTGGCCAGGAGCGGCAGCTTCCTAAGCAAGTGTACATCTTAGGCTCAGCATCAGCCCCCTCCCAAGCCATGGCAGAGCCTGCTTGAGAGCCTGCGGCAATATAATCTGACATTCATTGTCACATCCTGTCGGGCCAGTGTGGACAGAGCTGCCTCACGACTGTGCAGCTCGCTCCCACTCGTTCTCCCAGACCTGTCAATATCTATAGCTTCGTCTGCATCATCTGCCCGCTGAATATAGATAATGAGTTCAGGGATTTCTTGACACTCATGTGGGGAGAAAAAAATCCTGATTTCGGTCCTCCCTTCCGAATCAGTTCCCTTGGAGAGAGGGCTCGAAGCAAATTTGAGAAGCAGAAGAAACACTTTTTTCTCTGGGGGTGATTGTTTTGACACAGGAGCTCTTTAGGGAAATGAATGCAAGCAATTATAGTGTACCCCTCCCCACAATGCACAAACCAGCAACATTTTTGGATAGGGTTTCAGAGGTCCTGAGGCATGCTTACCTGCTCCTGAAGCCCAACCAGAAGCTCTCTTAATCACCAAATACAGGCCTAACAGTCCAGTCGTATTAGTACCCACCCCAGCATTGCAAGAAATAGGCCGGTGAGCTGGCTGCTGTGTCCACTGAAACTTGCTGTCCTGGGCCGACAAAGTTCCTTTCCTTGGATACTGGATCAGACATGCTCTCGTGCCTCGTTGGCCCTGCTGTGATTCTTTTCCTCTGGACGGTTGTCACCACGCTGCTTCACTTTGCACTGAGGCCCTGATTGTTCAGGAACAAAGTCAGGCCATTTCTGGTTAGTTTATGGAATATATTTAGTTGTCTCCCTCCTGGTTCACCTGACTGCCTCCCTATTACTTTTAATTCAGTTTTGACCTTATATGTAGCTGTGTGAGCTTCCTCCTGTCTTAAGAGGATAAACACTCCTTACAGAATTCCTTCTAATTTTCTATCCAGACTTGAAAGGCTCTTGAGTTGGCCATGGAGAGCACTGGTCCCTGCCCTTCTCTGCCCTTCTCTGCCCTTCTCTGCCCCTGGTTGGCTCTCCCAGTTGAGGCTTTGAGAACAGTCTGCAGAGCAGTATCTGGCAGGCTCAGTGAAATGCTGGGTTTATAGCATTTTCTCGCCTGTGTGTAAGCTAAGTTTCCTCTTTACTCACGTCACTAAAGAGCTCCCCCTGCTTCTGTTATCAGCCTGACGCCACGAGAGTTCAACTCTTACGGCTCCCGCAGGGGAAATGATGCCATCATGGCACGGGGGACATTTGCCAACATTCGCTTGCTGAACAAGTTTCTGAACAAGCAGGCTCCTCAGACTGTGCATCTTCCTTCAGGAGAAACCGTGAGTACAGTCTCTCTTCTTTCAGAAAACAGTGCCTGTCAGGCTTCGAAGCCTGACTCTTCACAGTGGCTTTCCTTGTCTTCACAGCTGCGGCTTGCCTGGTGGAGGAGGAGGAGGCCATATTAATTAAATCACTGCTTGACCCATTAGCTCTAGCTTCTTGTTGGCTAATCTCTTACATATTAATTTAACTTATTTCTATTAATCTGTGTATCGCCACATGACAGTGGCTTACTGGCTAAAGTTCCCAGCGTCT
>JAQHUG010000048.1:1098553-1124849 GCA_028555095.1 Dicrostonyx torquatus
AAAAAAAAGACTAAATTCCAGATTATTCAGCATATTTATCAAAAAGAGCTATGGTGTATCCCCACTGGTATTTGTTTTAATCTACTTCATCCACAGCGAAAGGATGGGTCACGGCGGCTCTTTGAGGTCTGCCCAATCCTATAGGAGCTGTTTGAAGCTGGTTTATATGTTGGAGTTGTTTATTTGTAGATGTGGGTGTATGAGGCGGGCTCTGTACGCAAAGCCACCTGAGGTGAGGTCCTAGAACTCTCTGGGCCTTTCTGTAAATTTGTGACCTAGAAATAACACTAACCGTATGTGACTCTGAGGCACAAGATGAGACGGGCTGTAAGCTCTAGGATGGTAGCACATCTGCAGGTCCCCAAGAGTGTGACCTGCCAGCTTCCTTTTTTCTCATATTTTTCTTTTACCGAAAATAGACTTTTTTTCATGCAATATATTCTAATTACAACTCCCCACCAACAACAGCTTATTTGAGTTCCTCCCCTCTCCCATCCACAGCCACAAAACAAACAAATCAGAATAGACCAAAGTAAACAGACTGAGCATTGGAGACTCATACCTTTAATCCCAGTGCTCAGGAAGCAGTGGCAGGTGGATCTCTGAGTTTGAGGCTAGCCTGGTCTACAGAGTGACTTCCAGGACAGCAAGGGCTAAACAGAGAAACTCTGTCTCAATACAACCAAAACACACACGAGCAAACAAGAGAAAAGCATAAGAAACACATATTATAGATGCAGAGACAAAAATGTTTGTACACACATGAATCCTATAAAAACACAAAGCATTTATGCACAAAGAACCCTGTAAGTTTAAAAAAAAAATGCCCTGACAAAATATTATGAGGCAAAGAACCTCTAAAGATGCCACTGGGTTACTTTCATTGCAAGTGGTCATCAATTGTGATGGAGTCTGGGTTAGGGATGTGGACTTGTGTGCATGTCCCCTCTCAGCACTGGGACTCTATCTGCTGCAGGCCTCATGTGTGTTTTCATGGTCTCTCTGAGTTCATATGTGCATCCTTCCTGCTGTGTTTCCAAAGCCTTGATTCCTTCGTGTCCTCCAGCCCCTCTGGCTCTTATACTCTTCTGATCCTCTGTAGTGTGTTTTGCTCTTTTACTTTGACTTTTTGGACTTTGTTGGGGGCCTGTCACCCAGCTCCCAAATAAATCACACATGGAGGCTTATTCTTAGTTATGAGTGCCCAGTCTTAGCTTGGTTTGTTTCTTGCCAGTTTTTCTTAAATTATCCTATCTTTGGCCTTGGGGCTTTTATTTTTCTCTATTCCTGTATACTTTTTCTTTCCTTCTTACTCAGTGTCTGGCTGTGTAACTGGATGGCTGTCCCCTGAAGTCTTCGTCCTTCCTTTCTCATTCCAAAATTCTAAGGACCCTTTCTGTCAGATTTCTCCTCATATTTATTCTCTCTGCCTTCCTGCCCCACCTGTTTCTCTCTCCTGCCTCACAATTGGCTGTTCAGCTCTTTATTAGCCCATCATATGTTTTAGAAAGGCACAGTAACACAGCTTCATAAAGTTTAACAAATGCAACATAAACAAAAGTAATACAGCTTAGAATAATATTCCCCAATGATTGTTCTCTTCTGCAAAGTTCCCTAAGCCCTGAGGGAAGGGATTTAATGGAGATATCCCATTAGGACTGAGTATTCCAAGGTCTCTTACTTTCTGCATTCTGCTTAGCTGTGGGTCTCTGTTTTTGTTCCCATCTACTGCAGATGAAGCTTCTCTGATGATGACTAAGCAAGGCCCCCATCTATTAGGACAGCAGAATGTCATCAGGAGTCGTTTTATTATTACATTTCTTTAGCAGAATGGCACTGTTTGGTTTCCCTCTAGCTATCTAGTCTCTGGTTGTTGATCACACAACCAGTGGCAAGGATGGGCTCCATCTCATGGGCTGGTCCTTAAATCAAAGCAGATGTTGGTTGCTGTATTTGTCAGGGTTCCCTAGAAGAACTGAACTTACAGTGGAAGAGAAGGAAAAGAAAAGTAGATGTGGTTCCCTTTATCCTCTGATGCCCGCGGATTTGAATTTATAATACAGGGCAGCAGTTACACTGTAGTCAGCAGTACGGTTGAGTCTGGGAGAAATGAGTAGATGAGAGCTAACTGGGGACTCGCAGCCTAGCACATGGCCATGATTTTAGTTTCTCATTGACTTAGCTGTCTTCCTTCTTCCTCAGCTTGATGTGTTCGATGCTGCTGAGCGGTACCAGCAGGCTGGACTTCCCCTGATTGTTCTGGCTGGCAAAGAATACGGTTCAGGCAGCTCCCGAGACTGGGCAGCCAAAGGCCCTTTCCTGCTGGTATGAATGAAGTGGAGGCTTCCTGGTGGGGCAGCCTCTAGAACTGGGGCGGGAGTGGGGAGGGTGCCTGGGAAGAAATGCTATGGCTTTGTTTCCAAGACATTATGAAAGCAGATTGTGGATGCTTGTGATAGTCACCCAGCCTGCTTCTCTGTGCATCTAGACTTTTCCACTCAGAGGGACTGGCTCACATGGGTTAATTAGGTGGGCTTGGGACCATCAGCCATTGACTCTGGGTGTCTGTAGATAACTTTGGGAGAGAAAGCCTGTGAGGGCTAACACATTCAGAAATGTTTATGTAGTTGTCTTTTTTTAATATATAGAAAAAACTAGCATGGCTTTCATAATATCACCGCTCTAGAGGAAGTGGGACCTGGGAGAATAGAGCCAGTAAATGAGGTAGATTAAAGTCCCACACAATCACCGGACAGTTTATACTGTGAGAGTTAAGAAGGGTCACATTGGTTAAACTCCTATGAGTTCAAGCTGTATACAGTCACGAGGACAAGCCACATGTGGCAAAAGCATGTTTTCTCATAGATATATAAAGATAATTTATATATATAAAGAGATATATAAAGGATAATTTATATATTTATATAACATAAATAAATATATATATAATTTATATATAAAGGATATTTATATATAAAGAGATATGTAAAGGATAATTTAAACATTAGTTGAATTGAATCATAAGAGCAAGCAATAACGAGTAATCTGAAATAAACTCACTTCTATCCGGTACGCCTGGGAGGAGCACAAAAACATCCCAAGAGCAATTCCATATTTTAAAGAAACTGAGGTCACAAGACTCTTGTCTTGTTTCTTGGAGTGTTCTCACAAGCACGCAGAACTCTCCTCACGTGACTCCGTTCCTGGACCACGTCCCGACACATAATTAATTAAGATTATTGTCCTCGGTGAATGTAAGGCACAAACGGCAAGCTGTACGGGAGCAGTGAGGAGCTGGGCTCCTTTAGAAGTAAGAGTGGGTGCTTTTCTCCCAAATGACGTGTGTTCAGTCCGTTCACTCGTGTGCGCACACGAGTACCCATGCAGCCACAAGTCAGAGGATGGATAACTTGCACTTGATTCTATCTTTTTGGGACCTTGGCTTGATGGCAAGCGCCTTTTCCCACTGAGCTATCTCACCAGACAAAGGAGGTGCACATTTGGTTTCTCTAGAATCCATTCTGCCAGTGTTTCTTGACTTTGGAACATTTGGAGACATTTTCGGTGTTATACTTGGAAAGTCCACTTCAAAGGCCTGGACACTGGGATTGTAAAAACCTCTCTGGTGATTCTAACATGCAGCAGCTTCAAAACCTACTGCTTTACAACCAGGTTCTTGAAACTCAGATGAAATCACACACACACACACACACACACACACACACACACACACACACACACACTAGAATTTCTAACTAGAAGGAAAGCCTAGCTAATCCAGTTCTCTGCTGAACTGGTTACTGTTGAATATTGCCAATTACACCCTAACAACAAAAGGCCCTTCAAAGGAAGCTACACAAACGTAGCAACACTGTTCAGCGCAGTTCGGTCCTGGAACAGGAAGTGTGAAAGGAGTGCACAGCGATCATTCGCTTGGGAGTCCATTCTCTCTTGAATCTGCTGATGTAAAAGAAAACCCAAGGGAAAGGAAACAATTTTTTATATTGTGATATTCATTGCAGATACAAATTAGCTAAGGGCTTTTGTTTCTCAAAGTGGCTGTGTGGTCCGACCGCATGGGTTCAAATACTACACCAAACACTACATAAAGCTCCCTTGATAAGAGGGGCGAGTAATAGCATCTGCTGCTCTCAGAGTGGGTGGAGGCAGGAAAGAATCCCTGATTGCTGGTATATTGTAGGCAACCAGATAAGACTCACTGCTAAGTCATTTGTAACTAGAAGGTAGCACTTTTGATGAACAACTAGCAGGTACTCAGAATCTAGCTGTGAGAATTTCTGAAGAATGTTAACGTTTGCGTGTATCTCCTAAAGAAAAACTTGGAGCTGTCCAAACTTCTCTCTTGGCTCACCAGGGAATCAAAGCTGTGCTGGCAGAGAGCTATGAGCGCATCCACCGCAGCAACCTGGTCGGGATGGGTGTGATCCCCCTTGAGTATCTGCCCGGCGAGACTGCAGACTCACTGGGACTCACGGGTCGGGAACGGTACACTGTCGACATTCCTGAGACCCTTAAGCCGCGCATGAAGGTTCAGATAAAGGTGAGCAGAGCGTCTGCAGGCAGGACCTGAAGCCAGGGCCTGTTGTTTGTCATCAGCTGCTAGGAAGAGATTGGTGGAAGGAGGGGTGTTAACTCAGAGCGGCATTAGATGCAAAGCCTGCTGGTGCTGCCCAGCCCCCTCCCAGCAGAGGGCAGTTCATTCTGAACTCCCATTCTCTCAGTTTCTTTCAACCCAAAGAACAGCAATGAGAATTCAGAGGTGATACTTCTCCTGTTACTGAAAATTTTCTTTTTTTAATGAAAATATCAACAGATCCTATATGCACTCCCTCCATGAGCATCATCCGAGGCTCCAGGCTTTAATTAGCCCGGTGGTTGTGGTTTAATTGAGAAATGTCCCCCATAGCCTCTGGCGTTTGAACTCTTGGTAGCCAGTGGCGGTGCTGTCTGGGCCTTCTGTGGCCTTGTGGGGGAAGCATGTTACCGTGTTGGGGGGTGGGGGGTGGGCAGAGCTTGAGAGCTCAGAGTCTCACAATTACAGTTCCCTCTCTCTGGTAGCTGAGGAAATGAGCGCTAAGCTTCCTGCTCCTGCAGCCTTGCCTGCCCCTTGCTGCCATGCCTCTGTACCATAATGTCTTATCCCTCTGGAACCACAAGCCGAGATAAACTCCTTCTCTAAGTTGCTTTGGTCATGGCATTTTACACAGCAACAGGAAGTAGCTAATATAGAGGCGGTGACACAGCCTTAGGGGAGACAGGAATGAAGTGCCCAGCTCCAGAGTCCCAGGGGAACTTAGCACTGCAAAGGCAGCTGCCGAGGTCACCTGATGACCCCAGGCAGCAGCTGCCAAAGGAACAACCTCAGTGAGACCCCTGCTGCCCAGAGCACGTCCAGAAAAGACTTAGGAGAAAGCACCACAGTGTCAGTCCTTACCTGCTGTCCTGGGAGGCTACCTGTTCCCGCATGCCTCTCACCTGCATCGTTAATTCTGCATTAGTCCTGCAATTCTCGACATTCAGTGGGCACATAGATCCCCAGGGCTCTTGTTGACATGCACACGCTAACCCAGGAGGTCTGGCTGAGTGCAGAGACCATATGGCAGGAGTGCTAGCTGTCTGGGCCACACCTCAGCTGAGGCTAGCGGCAGCCAGGTGGAATTTCCCCGAGGTGGGCCGTCTCGGTCCCTCCTTCAGCTCACTCTGCCCCTCTGCCTTTGCAGCTGGACACTGGGAAGACCTTCCAGGCTGTGATGAGGTTCGACACCGACGTGGAGCTCACTTACTTCCGTAACGGAGGCATCCTGAACTACATGATCCGCAAGATGGCCCAGTAGGAGCTGGCCTCCCAGGAGACCTGCCCCATTGGTGCTAGAGCCAGCGAGGTACCAGGCCCCAGCTAGCTGAGGCCTGGTAAAGCAGCCTCCTCTGCCTCTAATGAGGGTGCTGCCAAGATGAGCAAGTGGGCACTGCCAGTGCTGGAGGCACCGGGCCAGGACTTTCTACATTCTTGATTTGTTAATCTTTTTATCCTTTTCTATAATTTGGAATCTAGAATCATGGGAAGGTCAGTAGTACCAAAAAGAGAACTAGCTTGTCTTTAAGTTACTGATCACCGGACATTGATTTTTCACTCTGACTAATCTTCAACTGAACACTAGCCAGTATTCTCAGAAGTATTTTCTAGGCTTTTTACTGTTCTCTGCTCAGTGAACCTTTCCTCAGAGAGCCCGTTCCTCTGTACATGACACCAGTGCTGACTGACATAGGTAAAAACTTCTTCACACTTCAGATCATCGCAGTGACGTCATCCCCTCCATCTAGGTGAGCCGAACCCTGGTGGATAGGTCAGCCATCAAAGGTGTTTATGTACCTTTCAATCAACGTGAAAAATCGTCTTGACCATTTTCAACATTTGTTGAGAGGGAAGCCTTTGTCTGAAAGTAACTGGGGAGAGAGATGGGATTTCTAATTTGAATAAGATTAAATATATTTTCATGAAAATCTGTTGGCTTTGGAACTGAGTTCTTTTGGGGATGTGACCACAGTGCTGTGACACAGAGAGCCAGATGAGCCTGGAAGGCCTTCAGATCTGCTCCTTCTGCCACTGTATCTGGACTGCAGACACCAAGGGGCTGTCAAGGAGCCAGTGTGTGAGGTGCCTGTTGAGAGAGAGCAACAGGAACGAAGGGTCCTTCTTCCTTGGTTGCAGCAGCACAAGGAGCAAATCATAGCTTCTTGGTGTCCTAAAATCTGTTCACTCATTTTCACAGCTGGGATTATTTCATGGTGTGCCTTGTTCTGCTCAGACTGCCACAACAAAATGCCATAGACTATGAATCATCCATCCCCATCCTGTTCGAGAACATATGGGAGCTTGCACATACGTGCACGCGCGCACGCACATGCACACACACACACACACACACACACACACCTTCTCTCTGGAAGCTGGCTTGCTGCCATTTGCTTGGCTCTCACAGTGTGAGCCTGATTTCTTCTCTCTGTATGAGAACTAGAGCTGAGGATGTTTCCTATGCTATGCATGGCTTGACCCCTGAGCCTTGATTCCAGACTAGCCAGTGCCTCCGTTATGGATTAAAATTTCCACTGAGGGAAGGATTGCCTTGTGTCTCTGTGGTAGTTTGAATGCAATTGGCCCCTATAATCTCAGAGGGAGTGGCACTGTTAGGAGGCGTGGCTTTGTTAGAGTGGCATGGCCTTGTTGGAGGAGGAAATCTATCACTGTGGGTGTAGTGCAAATTCTAATTGGTTTTAATAATAAAAACTGGAGTCAGATACTGGGGGGTGAAGACTGAAAGATCAGAGAAGTAAAGGAGCCAGCCATTAAAGTTCTTACCTCTACAAAATCCTCAGACCCAAGGGAGCAAGATCTTGTCTCTATGGATTCTCAGACTGAATGGGGTATCCTGTCTCTACAACATGCTACTTAGATCCCTTTGGATGTGTACCTAGATGAGGAATAGCAGTGTCCTAAGCATGTTCTTTTTGCGTTTCTAGAGGCTCTGTACTGTTTTCCATAGTGTCTTTACATGTGCATGTGTGTGCTCATGCCCTCCTCCATACTGTCACCATACTAACCTCTCATCTTTCTGATAACGATCATGCTCAAGGATTTGAGGTGAGAACTCATGGTTTTCTTGGTGGCTCTCTGATGATGCATGATGTTGAGTATATTTTCATATACACGTTGGTTATTTTGTAACTTCTTTTGAGAAATGTCTAAGTCCTTTGCCCATTTTTAATTGAATTATGTTTTGTTGTTGAATTTTAATACCAATTATTCTAGATATCAACTATCAAATAGTTTCTCCTATTTCATAGTCAGCTTGACTTTTATTTCCTTAGCTATAAAACTTTTATTTTGAAGCAGTCTGATGGTCCTATTTTCACTTTCTTTGCTTTTATCCTTGAAGCTCTGACTCAATCTATTTTTAGTTAATTTTTATATATAGTATAAGTTAAGGGTTCAACTTTATTCTTTTGCATGTGGCCATCCATTTTTTCCAACAGCATTTATTGAAGAGAGAGCTCTTTCAGTGTGTTCCCGACTTTCTTGTCAAGTCATTTAGCCAGCCTGTAGGTTTTTCTTTCTTGGGGTCTGTGTTCCTCTCCGTTGGGTCCTGCATCTGTTTTTGTGTTGGCACCATGCTATTTGTATTGCTGTGTCTTTGTAGTGGATTTGGAAGTGAGGTAACAGTAATGACTCTAGCTTTGCTTTTGCACTCAGCACATCTTTGGAGGGAGTCTTGTGGGTTCATGTACGTAGTAAGATAGCTTTTATTTCTTAGAAAAGCATCTTTGGGGAAAAATAGCACTGGAAATTTCATGGGATTGTGTTGAATCTTCAGAGCATGGTGGTGGTGCAGACATGTTAATAAATTTAAGTTTTCCACTTCTTGGAACTGAATTTCCTTAATTGTTCAGGAATATAATATGCATGTTTGCACATTTCTAAAATGGTTCCTGTTGCTGGTAGGTGAGGACTTCCTTCTGTGTAGCTCTGGTTGCTTAGCAGCGATGCTGTCCCTTTGTCCCTTTGTCTTCTCACGCCTTCCCGTGTGAGCAGGTGATGTTCTTCATTGGCGTCTTTTGTGTACCGACCAGAGGACTGAAGTGTGCTCACCTGGAGGCCCTCAGGGGCATGTGATACTGCAGGCTGTTTTAAAAGCCAGTGACACTCTGATCACATATAAAAACTCCCTCCCACATTTTATATCTTAATTCCACACTTGACATGTTTTTATACCGTGTGTCTCTTACCAAATGGTTATAACTGTTGAACATCTTAATAGTGTTAACTTTAACCCTTTAAGATGGAAGTAGATGGCAGTAAAGGATTTACACACCATACGGCAGTGTTCTCGAAGAGTGTGCTTGCTTTACCTGTGAGTTTTGTGCTGTTGTCTTTTCTTGCTCCTAACTTTGGCTTGAAGAGCTGCCTGTGGCATTTCCTGTGACAAGTCTGTTGGAGATGACACGTTCCTCTTACATGGGGAAAGCCTTTTTCTGTCTTCATCTTAGAATAGATGTTCTAGGAACAGTATTCTTGACTGGCAGTTTTGAGAGTTAGGATGTTTGATCTTGGTCTTCTCAGCCTCCAGAAATGTCTGCGCTTACACTATCCAGATGCTGTCGCAGCAGCCTGAGTGAACGAGGACACTGGTTGTGAGGGCAGTGTCTTGTGGCTGTGACAGAACTCTATCCAAACATATCTTCTGTTCTTTTCGCTTCAGTGTTCTTGGACTGTGCCCTATGCTCGTCCAAAGTAAGACTGTACAACCTTTCACCTGAGTTCTCGAGGTGGTGCTGCCCACTTACTCTCCAGCTGAAAGTATAGCTCCTGCTCGTTCCACCCGCTTGCTTCTTCCTCTTGGAAAGGAGGATAATCTCATTGGTGTTTATGACTTTCCAATTCCACTACCCCTTATTCTTCCCAAAGAACAGGCATTCCTTAGCATCCAAAATGAGTTAACTGGCAAATTTACTTAACACAGCAACAAAGTACAAGTACTTTTTGGTGTGTGTGTGTGTGTGTGTGTGTGTGTGTGTGTGTGTGTGTGTGTATAACACAAAGGATATGCTAGTCACGTCAGTTTTAAGCAACAGGGAAAACTAAATTGGCCCATGTAACTAAAAGGCTCACATGATTCTAGTGATTTAATTAAACTCAAGCTCCTTACCTATTATCTTCCCTCTGAGCTCGCATTCTCATGGACTCTGAGACTGTTCTTCTGAGTCCCTTCATGGGTCAGGGTTATGGCTATCATGTGGGCTCTGATAGCTGCTAGCCAAAGGACGCTGTAGTCTCTGGATCTATCCCCAGTGACTTACTCCTCTGGAGAGGCTCCACCGCTTCCTGTTCCACAATCTTCCTAACAGCGCCACCCTCTGGGGACCAAGTGTTCGGACTGGGCGCCTTCAGACCACAACTGACAGTGTGGGGCAGCCAGCCCATGGGTTGTACAGGAGCAGCACAGCCCTGCTTGTGAGAAGTAACTGTGGTTCCACTGGCTGCTTTTGGAAGCTGTTAAATGTCATCACCACAGATGAGACTTAGCACTCAGCTGATTTCTGTTCTCAGTCAAATTGCCATAAACAAAGGTAATCAAAGCTGGTATTTTTATTAGGGGCTTTCAAAGTTTGCACCCAGCAAGCCTGTACGTGCCTATTAAATACAGATTTGTAGAGTGATTTGGTAGTTATATTTATGATGCATTAAAACTGTTTACTGACATGATCCAGAAGTTTATAGTGCACTTTAATCTCACCTCTCTGGCTGGTATCCTGGCCATAAATCTATTCCTGAGTTTCTACAGGATGCTAATTAACAATGTCCAGTGAACAGAAGTGTTTCCAGAACCACTGGTTTAAATGGATGTGAGTGTGCCAGCAGCAATACAATGATCACATGTGCTATAATTACCAAGCAAGACATCCCTGGCTGCACAGTGCATGCCCCAGAGGCCCTCGCAGCACTGTCCCAGAGGACTTGCTCACAGAAATAGTGTCGTCTGGCTAGCCTGGTATTTGAAATCTAGTTAATGCTGAGTCTGTCTTAAGTACAGGAGTCAGGATTTATCAACCTTATTGCACAATGAGGCCTTTGAAGACTCCATTTCAGGAAGAAAATGCCGCAGGATCAGCACTGACCACAAAATAACAAGGTCTGTGATTGTAGAACAAGCTGTATCTGAACTTCAAAAAGGACACATGCGGGCAACTGCTAGGACTCTAGTGAGGACCGGTCCCGTGTTCGTGGGAGAGTCCAGATGCAGCCTGCCATTAGGAAGTCCAAAGTCAGCATGCATTTCTCAGAAGCTGCCTGATTTACTCATGCAGTACTCACTAACCCAGGGTTTGCTTCATCCCAGGGTATATCCCAGGGCAGTGGCTTAATTCCATGTACAACTCAAATTCTCAGTTCAGTTTCAGCTTTAGTCTGCTTTTCCCCGTTGGCAAAGAAAGGGCTATTCCACTTCAAATAACTCAATATTGTCAGGGGCTGGAGAGAGCTGGCTCAGCAGTTAGGAGCACTGGCTGCTCTCGCAGAGGTCCTGAGTTCAAGTCTTAGCACCTGCATGGCAGCACACTACCATCTGTAACTGCAGTCTGAGGGATCCAATGCCCTCTTCTAATGTGATGTGTAAATGCAGACAGAACACCCATACACACAAATATATAAATGGTCTTTCATTAATGGAATCACTAATATTTAAGGGGTTCTTTTCAAATAGTTTCCAGTAGATCTCTCATACCCACTACAGAGTTCTGAACAGTAGCAGCAAAAGAAAGACATCACATTTTAAACATGAAGGATGAAAGTCAGCGCTCAGAAAATTCGTTTAACCCACTTTATAGCATCTTAAGAATTTTACCAGTAACCATTACCAATAACTACTATATAGATCATCCTTTTTTTCATATAGTCTATCAATTAAAAGCCTAATTCCTGAAGTTTGCTTTTCTCCAAAATGAAGTTATATTGCTGGTTAATTGTTCTGGACATCAGAACAAGTGGGAAGTGGGGTGCTATCCCCTGTCATTCTGTTGACCTCCAGGGTTGATTTGGGTGGCACACTGTGCACTCGGTAGTCTTGGGATAGTATTCAAATATAAATGTCATGTGAAAAGAGTTATATGGTCACATGATCTCTGCAGTTTTGTTCAGGCCATTGAGGGTACTAATGAATTACAGATAACTTTTTCAAAGGTGTTTAAATCACTGTACAAATCAGTACAGTTCCTGCCCTAAACTGAACACAGTGCCTTGCCGTGTGGGCAGTAACAACACTCAGGCACTTATCTCATGATTTGAAGAACCCCATCCCTAAGCTCTCGGATGCATTAGTAAACCTTGACAAGAGATACAGAAATGCCATAATATATAACATATAATATACTACATATTATTATATATATAATATTAAGTATTATATATTTAAAAAGACAGAGCAAACCTTTCGTCACAGCATTTGAAGGGCAAAACCAGGCAGGTCTCTGAGATCAAGGCCAGCCTGGTCTACAGAGAGAGTTCCAGGAATCTAGTCTCAAAAAGCAAAAGAAAAGAAAAAAAATTAGCTAGAAATAGTCCAAGTGTTAAGTAAGCATTAGCCTTTATTGAAAATAGCTAGAGCCGAGTATAATTCCAGCACTAGGGAGATACAGGGAACTGTGAATACAAGGCCAGCCTGGTCCACATATCTAGGTTCTGGTCTACAGAGAGATTCTGTCTCAAGGGAAAAGAGAGTTGGGGGAGGAGTGGGGGGCATGGTTTGAGATGTCTAGTCAAGGAGGGGAAACGGCCCCAGTTAGAACAGATTTTAGAGTAAGATGCATAGCAAAGGAACAGAACAAAGGTACCTTCTCAGCTGTCTGCTAGAGTGTTCTAAATTTTAAAGGTATATGTCATTTCAGTACACACATGTGTGCATATTGAACCTTGCAGTCACCTATACTTGTGTCAGAATGTGAGTGACACCCAAAAGCAGGAAAAGAGTCCAATGCAAGAATCAGAAGTACCCATTGGACTTGGCAGTCTGTCTGGTAGCCTTGAAGAGAACGAATTTAGTAGATTGTTAAGGGCAAAGCCAGCTTGTGGCAGACACTTCATCCATCGTGGGTCCCGATGTAGTGAGTGGCTGTGTTCGTTGCCGGGCAGTTCTGAAAAGTATAAAAGGGAAGTTTTTAACACGCCACCCCCCCTACTCCCACGTGCTATGAGTTACTGGTGACCAAAGTATTCAGTGCTGCAGGTCATGCACATACGCTTTGTGTGGACAAGAACTGCTTGGAACAAAGGTCGCGGTATCGGGCATTCCACACGGTATAGGCTTGTGGAAGACTGGGTCATTGCTTCTGCCACCAAGTCATTGCTCCCTGGACTGCAAGACTCAGGAGCCTTGAGGTCATTTGGGCATTTCTGCAGGATCAAACTGTATTCTTTCAAAATGAAAGTCCTTCCACTTTGCGTGCCGGCTCTGAACTCCACTTGCGATATCTTCCACCACAAAGCTTTCAATTTTTATGACGGGAATCTCAAAAGTCTTGTATTTCACATGGATCCCCCAGTCGTGGCGGCAGTTCTGTACGGCACAGAATATTTTTGCTTTCTTCTCGAAACTGTCATAGATCTTTGGTTTAGGGTGTGGCTTAGACACAAAGTGCTCCTTAAAAGCATTTCCAAGCACAGTGTAGTGGGATTTCTGCGAGGAAGAGGTTGAACACAAGAGTATTAGAAACAGATCAAAAACGGCTTAAAAACTGCTCAGTAGTCAAGGAGGAAGAGTGAGTGGAACCCCTTTATCTTACAGATGGAAAGAGAAGAGACTGGACAGAGTCTCTGCAGGCCAGAGCCGGATCCATGAGTGGGCTTCGTGCACGGTTAGGGGAGGTACAAGTGAGGCAGTACTAAGCACCTAAAGAGGGTACAGGGTCACCAGAGGCCAGAAAGGGGTGAACACCCAAGGGTTGGTGTGTGTGAAGAGGCTCAGGAGCTGGACTGCCCACAGGCCCTACCTATGGTTGATTTAAGAGACCCTGCAGAAACAAGGCAGACCCAGTATCCCATCCTCCAGGGAAATGGTGTCTAAAGGGGCCACTGTGAACAAGAAAACATTGAAATTGGAGCTGAAGGGACCTTCTACATCTAAAGGATCAGATTCAGAAAACGGATGTCACTTGTAATAAGTAATATGCTTCTAGTCCATATAACCCATCCCCTAGTAGTCCAGCCATCCACCACCCTCCATTGGTTGCAAGAATTACACCAGCATTCATCTCTGGAAGTTTTGCAACCTTTAATTAGAAGTTTTAAGGGGGCCAGACATGGTGGTGCATGCCTTTAAGTTCCTAAACAGAGACAAGTGGGTCTCTATGACTTCAAGGCCAGCCTGGTTTACAGACTAAGTTTCAGGATAGCTAGGGTTTATACAAAGAGACCCTGTCTAAAAAAAAATTAAGGGGAAGAAAGTAGAAGACTAACCTGCAAGTGATACTTCTTTTTTTTTTTTCTTTTCATTTTTCAATACATGGCTTCTCTACGTAGCCCAGGCTATCCTGGAACTCACTCTCTCAAACTCAGAGGCCCACCCGCCTCTGCCTCCCAGATGCTGAGAATAAAGGCTTGTGTCACCACCACTGCCGCCAGCTGTGTTGCATTTTTTAATTAAGGTGTTTTGTTTTCATTACAGAAACGTTCTGTGGAGCTGGGTAGCAGTGGTGTAGGCCTTCAATCTCAGCACTTTGGGAGGCAGAGGCAGGTGGATCTCTGAGTTCGAGTTCACTCTACAGAGCGAGTTCCAGAACAGACTGGGCAACACAGAGAAACCCGTCTTGAAAACCAGGGGAATAAAAGAAGTGTTTTCTGTCCCCACCCCCCAAAAAAAAGAAGTTTAGAAAACAAAATAGGAAGAAAGAATTTCTTAACCAGAATATAACATTTTTATATACTTAGACATTGTCCTCTTTTTTCTTGATGAAGATAGACCCACATTGCTGATCAGACCAAGGTATTGCTGCCCATGGTGCATGCAGCCTAAGGAAGGCATCTTTAAAATCTTGTATTTGGGTTATTTCCCACTGCACCATTAGTTTGCTGGCAGGTTTTCACTCTACCATGTGTGCTTCAAAATCTCAGCCTAATTGTTCCTTTGGTATAATTTCTGATATATGGTGAAGTTGCAGAAATGGCTAGGAAGATTCCTGAATGCCTTTAACCAAGTTCTGCAGAAGCACACAGTTATATGCGCTCACACATTTCCTAAAGCTACGAAGTCAGCATCAATGAATTTTTCATTACAGATTTTTATGCCTAAGCCTCTATTTGTCCCAGGAGCTGACCGAGGACACAACACTGCATCTAGCATAGCCTTCCTTCTCTACAGCCGCATGAAGAAACTATTTGTTGGGCTGGAGAGATGGCTCAGTGGTTAAGAGCACCACCTGCTCTTCTAAAGGCCCTGAGTTCAATTCCCAACAACCACATGGTGACTCACAACTGTCTGTAATGTGGTTTGGTGCCCTCTTCTGGCCTGCAGGCATGCATGTAGGCAGAATACTATATACACAATAAATAAGTAAATCTTTAAAAAAGAAAAAAAAAGGAAGGAGCTATTTCTTTGGAGAAAGTGGTGGCGCATGCCTGTAGTCCCCGCCCCAGGGAGGCTGAGACACAGAAGAGTCACAAGTTGAAGCCAGCCTGGTCGATGTAGTGAGACTGTCTTTCAAAGGGACTTTCTTATTTTTATCTAATAGACACACAATCGTCCATACTTATGGTGTGCAGTGTGATAATCTGAGCATGGAATGACCGCACTGGAGTAGTTAGCATTCCCTTCTTCCCGAACAGTTCGCACCTCTTCATGTTATGAAGCTTTGCCTTTCCCTCGTCTGATTTGTTTGGAATGAAGATGAAGCAGTGCTCGCCCTGCCGTGTGAGAGAACCCTAACCCTTATCCATGTGGCCCAACTGTCGGAGCAGCTGTAATTAGACCTCCCTCTCCTGCCTAGCCTCCAGCACCTCTATTCCACTTTGTGCTTCCATGATATCAGCTTTTCTGGCCCCCACACAAAAGCAAGACTTTATTAATACAAGGACCATGGCCAACAGTCACAACAGAAGCCATAGTGTCCTAGCTACAAACGTTTCTCCAGGAGATGAGACGCTTTAACTGGTACCCGAGACTGCCAGGGCCGCTCACCTCCACCACTCGGATGTCAGCTGTGTAGCACGCGAAGGCCTTACATTTCCCACACAGCAGTTTCTTATTTTCCTTATCAGGGGCCGGTTGTGGCTTGCGCTGACTATCTCTGATGAATTTTTCATCCGACTGTATGCGTTGAACCTACATGCCAGAAGAAAAGTCTCTTGAATGAACATAACTATCACATGAAGGTAAATGCACACGGCCACAACGCACACATACGTACACACACACTCCTATTTGTGCATACAACTCCTATCTGTACTGTTTGGTTTGTAAAAGTCAATCTCGTAATTCCTTCGGTTCTCTTAACTCTTTAGTCATCAGTGTTTAATCCATCCTCCATTAATCTTTCAGTTACTTTCACAAACACGCCCATCAAATAGTCACATGAGCCATGCTTTCTACTTTCTACAAAAACTTAGAAACACAAATAGACCCATCATACGCATGCTTCAGGCATAAGCCGAAGGAATGGATCGAGAGGAGAAACAGTCTCTGCCTGAGACCTCTCCTCATATTACACAGAACATATTACTGAATCAGTACAGCGAAATGCCGGCACAGTGCTGCTGGATTCTGACTCCGAATGTCCACTGGCCAAATAGAGAAAGAATGAGGCATTATGACAAACCACACAAAAGATTATGAAGAGTGAGGAGAGGGTGGACCGGCCAGAAACACTAGGGTCCTGGGAATGACATGATGTTCATCTGCTATGTGCAGAGTTGAAGCCGAGGTAGCTGACATCAGAAATGCCCAGAGGTAGCAACAGGAAGTCCCCAGAAAAGCCTGCTGTCCCTCAGCAAAGGACCAGAACAGGGCAGCCTCACAGACAAAATCTTTAGAGTTTAGAGCCTAAAGTTTAGACAATATAACTGCCTTGTTCCCTGGGTAGAGAGGGCACTGGGGCCCAACCCCTCCGTACCACACAAAGGAGGAACTAGGATTTCTACTTTACAAAACTAATCAGGATGGAGCCGGGGACTTCAGCCCTGTTGACAGGAAGACCCTATGAGGAGACAGAATATCGCCCCTCCACCCAGCAGTAACAAGGGCGTCCCTCCCCTTGTTCCTGTCAGAGGCTGGACATCTGCTGCGTCCCTCCCCTTGCTCCCCTCAGAGGCTGGACACCTGCTTCCACAGGTAAGGGTGAAGCAAGGGCCCTACCTCCTCACCAGGGCCGAGCCAGAAACCAGCTAACACAGAAGACCAGGAAGGGTCAGAGCCTCAGGAACAGCAAATAAAAACGTCTAAGTTGCAGACATCTCTGTTTGTATCATGAAACAGAAGACCTCACACTGAATGAAAGTGACAATCAATGATGCCAATGCTGAAATGGTAAGAATTACATGGTACGGAGTCGAACAGCCAGGATAAAAATGAACAATCACACACATTTGATGATGGAAAAATATACAGGTTCAGAACAACCCAGACTAAAAGCTCAACAGATGGACTGGACTAGAGAGGACCAAGGAGCAATTGTGAACTAAAAATTAGAACCAATGCTGGAGAGACTGCTCTGCAGTTAATAACAAGGACTGGCTGCTCTCCAGAGCACCAGGCACGAGTAGTTGATGCACGAACTTACAAGCTGACAACACATGCATACACACTAACACTGTATATATTTAATATATATTATGTAATATATATTTTTTAAAAACTAGAAAAAAATTACCCCAATCAAACCACAAAAGAAAACAGACTAAAAAACCGAAACAAACAAACAAACAAAAAGCAGACTCTTTGGGACATATATGACTACTGAAGAATTTTTTTACATCTAATGTCAATAGAGCCCAGTGAAGGAGCAGGATTTGGAAAGTCAGAGAAATTATGGCCAAACAATTCTGAAATGGGAGAGCAGTAAGATCTTAGATTCACAAAGCCAACCGAGCCCCAAACAGGATAAAGTAAAGATGGTCACTCCAAGGTACACATAATAAAACTTCTGGAAACACAAAATCTCAGCAGCAGGGGGGAAAAAAGAAAAACAAAGCTACTATCTCTACAAAGGAAAAACAGTCTGAATGATGGAATGACAGCAGGCAGTTCTCAGAAGCCACACAGCCAGAAGGAAGAGAAACAGTTATTTCTCAAATGCTAAAAGAATTAGCACTCTCGCCCATCAAAACTGCCTCCCAAAATGAAGGGGAAATCAAAGCATTCTCAGAAGAGAGAAAACTAAGAATTTACCACCATCACACCTACAATGAATATAGGTTAAAAATAATCAATGTATGATATTCACAGCCTCCAACCTTCATGCTATCCACCTGAGATTTTCTTTTTCTTTTCTTACTGTGTAGCCCAGAATTGACAAGGAGCTTGCTATGTAGATCAGGCTGGCCTCAAACTCAGAGATCTGCCTGCCTCTGAAGTTCTGGGATTAAAGGCATTTCCTACCGTACCCCACCTCTTAGATTTTCTTGGTTTTGTAAATTAAATGGAGAGAGGAGTGTAATTGGGTGTGGTAGCACAAAGCATCTGGAAGTGGGAAGGTCAAAAGTTCGAGGTCATCCTCAGATAGGTACAGAGTTTAAAGCCACCTAGGCTAAGTGATGTCTCTATCTCAGAAAAAAAAAAAGTGGGGTGTCTTAGGGTTTCTATTGTTGTGAAGAAACACCATGACCATATAGCAACTCTTATAAAGAAAACATTAATTGGAGTGGCTCCCTTACAGTTTCAGAGGTTCAGTCCATTGTCATCATGGTGGGGAGCATGGCAGTGTGCAGGTTCTGGAGAAGTAGATGAGAGTCCTACATCTTGCAGGCAACAGGAAGTTGACTGAGAGACTGGGTGGTATCCTGGGCAAAGGAAACCTCAAAGCCCACCACCTCCATAGTGACACACTCCCTCCAACAAGGCTACACCTACTTCAACAAGGCCACACCTCCTAATAGCACCATTCCCTATGAGCTTATGGGAGTCAATTACATTCAAACTACCATATAGGGTAGTTGTCTTAAAAAAAAAAAAGTTTTCACTGCTGTGAAACCATTATATGACTGAAAGACCCAGATAAATCCAGACCCCTCTAGCAGAAAGAATAGAGCCAAAAATCTAGCAGGGAGAGAAGAACCAAAAATCTAGGTTAGCTGGTTCAGTGACTCTGTTCCAGGAACTAGCTGACCATAAAGTTAGATTATAATCTTGAAAATATTGAAAAACAGGGAGTTACCCCCTTGTGATTATCACTAGTATTTTTGGAATTTTCCAATGACGCCCACCCTACCCTCTTTGGGTTGTGGTTTCATTTCTTCCCTTAAATACGCCCTATCCCAGCTACTCAGAGTTGAACTCCTCCCCTGCGTGGGATGAGTCTCGGCCCCAGAGCGCTGGTTCCTGTCAATAAACCTCATTTGATTGCAGCAAGGACGGTTTCTCATTAGTTCTTGGGGGTTGTGTTATCCCAAGACTTGAGTGAGAGTCTCCCCACTCTGGGGGTCTTTCATGACACACATGTACTTACTCTTTACTCAATGAACTTTGGATAAATTTCTAGAAAAAAGTTTTAGGATTACATGATTTATACATCCTTTATGAGAAATTTTTTGTTTTATTTTTGAGACAAAGTTTCTCTGTGTAACAGCTCTAACTGTCCTGGAACTCACTTTGTAGATAGACCAGGCTGGCCTCAAACTCACAATGATCTGCCTGTCTCTACCTCTCAAGTGCTGGGATTAAAGGCATACATCACCATATCTGGCTCTCTTTATGAGATTAATTTCCTCTTTTTATCATTTTATTTTCTTGAGACCTGGTCTCTCTACATAGCCCTGACCAAGCTGACTTTGAATTCAGAGATCTCTCTGCCTCCCAAGTGCTGAGATTTAAAGGTAAGTACCACCATGCCTAGACTTTAACTTCCGTTTTTAAACTACAGATCAAAGTGAATGGAGAGATGGCTCAGTGGTTAAGAGCACTGGCTGTTCTTCCTAAAGGTCCTGAGTTCAATTCCCAGCAACCACATGGTGGCTCATACACATCTCTAACTCCATACCCAGGATATCTGACATAACATTTGGGCCTCTGAGAGCACCAGGCGTGAACATAGTTCACAGTCATGCAAGTAGGCAAAACACCCAATCATGTAAAAAGATAAAAGATTAAAAGGTTCAGATCTACTATCTCGGTTAAGCTGGCTCTTGGGGAATGTGACAGGAAAGAGTAAATATAAAACTTTCCCTTAGATATAAGTGTCTTTCATTCACTTATATGCAATGGCTTTTTAAAAATATATACTAAAATTCAATTAAAATACTAGTCATCTCAAGTATCTTTGTTGTGCCCAGAGTCTGGACCCCCAAAATCACCATTAGACTAGAACCGATGCAAAAGCAAAGAGTTTTTTAAATTATGAGTTAACTCGGGTCCTCTGTCCATCTGTCCGACACAGTGGGTGGAGTAGGAGAGACACCGAGCTGCTGTGAGGCAGGGGTCTTCAAGTTGTGTAGTAACAGTCTCAGGATTGGTGCACCTCCGGGCTGGAGGAACCTGTCCTGAGCTGATTGGTCAGTTGCAGCTGTGGAAAGGTTGCTATACCTGGAGGCCATCTGGGGCCGAGGTTACGTACTGCAATCCATGATTATTAATAAAGCACAGCCAGCTGGGCGGTGGTGGCGCAGGCCTTTAATTCCGGCACTCGGGAGGCAGAGGCAGGCGGATCTTTGTGAGTTCGAGACCAGCCTGGTCGACAAGAGCTAGTTCCAGTGCAGGCTCCAAAGCCACAGAGAAACCCTGTCTCAAAAAACCCGTGAACTTCTGATTGGTTCCTTACCACATGGAGGATACCTGGTAGTTTCTTCCCAGTAATCAGGGCAAGGTCTGGCCAGTGCAGGGAGGGGGCTCAGTACATCCTGCTGAGTCAGGGGCCTACATATTGCTGGGTCTTTTCTGCAGTGTGTAGTGGCTGGGGCCACTCAGGGGGGGGGGCGCAGTGCTGGTGAGGGGCTGGGCCCTTCGTCTTAAATGTACTGTTGGTAATTGCTCTGAAGTCTAATGAGTTAAAGCTGTTACTACCATAGTTGCAACTGTAAGGCAAACAGCAGCAATGGTGGAGATGCCACCATGGCACTGCCCCACCCAACCCCACACCTGCGGTTGAAAAGAATGCCACACACAGGCAGAGTCTGTTTCTTCATTCTATATTGTAGGTTCCAGGGATCAAACTCGGGCCATCAATCAAGCACCCTTCTCCACTGAGCTGAGGGCTAAAGTTGTATTAAATGACTGTGCTTAAAAGAGCTATAAAACAGAACTGCCTCTAACCTGTAAGCTTGCCCAAGGACTGGTAGCTTCTTGGAATGCTGGAGGCTGTTGTTCAGGTTAGAGACAAGCCCCGTGTTTTCACTTCTGTAAACAAGCTTGGTTGCCTCAAATGCACAGGAGGTGCTTGATCACACCTAGGAAGGTACTTAGGCAGGAAGTGTCAGGATGTATGCTTGCCCGCCTCGTAGGAAGGCAGGAAGGGCATCGCCTTCCTTTGTACATTCTGGCTAATGTAATTCACAGCCAATTCTCTGGAGATACTGGGTATGGACCTGGCCAGTGTCCACTGTCCTGACCAGTATTTAATAAAACTTGCTTCAAATTTAGCTCAAAAATTATAGTCGTGTTCTTATTCTCACCTGGTAGGATTAGCAAGAGCCCTCGCAGCAGCTGTGAGTATATATATTGTGCCAGAAGTCCTTCCTTCAAAAGGAACATTCATGTCCTAGCTTGGCCCCACGAGGAAGGTAACACAGGCTTCTTCATTTAGATTTCACATTACACTTTGTGCAGTTATAACCAGAACAGCCCAATAATCTCCACATTGTGAACCACCTGAGTTATCATCGTGTTTAGAACATTCTATCATAGACACGAGTTCTTGGCTTCCCTGGACTGCACACTCTGGGCAGCAACATGGTCCCTGGGGCACAGTGGTCTCATTGCACCATCCAACATGCAACCTCGTAGCAAACTGTGACTTAAGTCAATTTCTAAGTTCAAATCCAGGCCCCAAGCCCTCATTAAAACCACAAAAGAGGTTCTCACCCCAGAACCACATCTTTTTGTTTCCCTTTTAGGCCATTTTCACAGAGCTGTGATGCCGTTCAGTTCTTTTTGCCACCTCCCACGCTGAGTTCCCCCTCATCTCCAGATGTTCTTCCTCCCCCAACATGTCCTCCCTTTCACATCCCATGAACTTGATCACTCCCTTTTATCTCTAATTCCAACAATTAAGAGGTAGAAACAGGAGGATGTGAATGAAGTTCAAACTCACCCTCAGCTTCATAGCCAGTTTAAGCTGTAAGTCATCCTGAACTACTTGGGACCCTCTTAAAAAACGACAGACACACACACACACACACATCACAATACACTCACACACACAGCATATACACAACATACATATACATGTATACACACATGCACACTCACAGACTCACACACACCATACATATACCGTATGCATACACTCACACACACCATATACACACACTCACACCCACCATATACACACACTCACACTCACCATACACACACATACACTCACAGACACACCCACCACACACACATACACTCACACACACTATGCACGCATTCATACACCATACACACATATGCACACTCACACAGACTCACACACACACTCAGCACCAACCATGCTCATTTGTTATTTCTAGTCAGATTCCAAGAGTGGCACAGAAAAACTGACTTACCATTTTCTCAAATTTTATTTCATCCCATGTCTGAAGTGTTGAAATGGATTCATTCATTATTTTTTCCTTGAACATGTTCACCTTTTCTTTTTCAATGACATCAGCATTGCTGGTCAGAAGGAAGCACTTGCTGTCTCTTGCTCTTCCTCTGCCTGTCAGAAAAAAATTTGGTTTGTACTTGTGATGTGGTGTAGGAGATCCTTCTGTTCATGTGTTGCTTTCATTGGTTAATGAGTAAAGAAACTGCCTTGGCCTAGTTGGCCAAGAACTTAGGTAGGCAGAGAAGATAGAACTGAATTCTGGGAAGAAGAAAGCAGAGGTAGAGGAATGCCACAGAGCCGCCAGAGTCTGACATGCTGAATTTTTCCCGGTAAGCCACTGCCACGTGGCGATATACAGATTAATAGAAATGGGTTAAATCAAGATGTGAGAGTTAGCCAATAAGAGGCTAGAACTAATGGGCCAAGCAGTGATTTAATTAATACAATTTCTGTGTGGTTATTTTGGGGCTAAGCTAGCTGGACGGCAGGGACAAACAAGCAGCCTCTCCCTACAACAGTGATGTAAAACTCTGATGCTATGTGGAATCAGATACAAAAGTGTGAGAAGCATTCCTAGAATTTGACTTTGATTCACGGCACCCTTTCTAGGGACGCTGAACTGAGGAACAAATGCGGGCTCCAGTCTGCATGGTAAACACACAGATGAACCAGGATCCACCTGCAGCTCATTTTCTGAGGCTCTCCAGTGATGCAGTGTGACTCCACAGCCAGCTTATCAGAAACACTGATTCCAAGATGATCTAAATGGGTCCTCAGCAATGACAGCACGAGCACTCCCACCTGAGCCCTCTTGCAATCCGGAGAAAGGTTTATAACCCCTGGGATGCAGGGGAGACACTGTCAGTGCTGCTGCAGAGGCAGATGAAAAGGGTCATGGGCATCTGAATGAGAGATGATTCTGGCTGAGAGAATCAGGTTATGTGCAACAGAGACAGAAAAAGACATATAATGCGAAGAAGCAGTATGTGAGAAATTCAACAAGCAGAGTCTGGTTGGCTGAACTGGATCATAAGCCGAGGAGAAGGATGAAAAGGAGAAGGGAATAGGGAGTGACACACACAGATGTTATTCAGAAGGGCAAAGTGGGGCTGTTCTTGGGGAAACAAGGGAAGACCCTGGTCCGGGTGAGACGAAAGGACTCTGAAGTACAGGGAGCTACTCACCACAACCATGAAAGGTCTACTTGCTGAGTGGCAAAGCCTCAGGCTGAGTGGATATCATACTTTTATAAATGTGTCAGTGAATGCTGGGCATTAGGCAGTACCACTGTGAAGAGTCGTAATGGAGCACTATGGGTAAAACTATAACCACCTACTCCTGACCAGGGAAATCAACTTTTAGCCTGAAAGTACTCGAGTCCAGTGTGCCTCAGTCACATACGACAGCTCAGTAAAGAAGGAAGGACAAACACCCACACACCAAACAAAGTGGGAGCTGAGTAGGAATGGCGTCAGCTGCCCTCACCTCTGGTTTGGATCATTTTGATGACATTGCCCACATACTCGTACAGGATGACCAGGTTGCACTGAGCAATGTCAATGCCTTCATCAGCGACCGAGGTAGCAATCAGGATGTTGTTATCTCCACTGGCTCTGAACGTTTCCAGAGCACACTTCTGTGCTGGGAGTGTCATTCCTGCGTTGCATAAAGAGGTCACTGTACAACTCACTTGTAAAAGAGTTATGCTCTTGGAAAACCAGCTACTAATTAGGAACCATTTAAAAGTGGAAAGTTATTTTTACCTTGAAAAACAAAAAAAGCATACAGTCCATCAGATGTCACCTACCTCGGACCTCACCATTCATATGAACCCTATGACCTCATCCCAATTACTATTTTTCCATTTGGCAGATGAAGAAAGTATGGTATAAAAGTTATAACATGTTTTACAACCTAGGAAATAAAAATGCTAAAGATAAGGGAATTTGAAGATGTTCAGATAGCAAACAACCTGTAGCTTTTTTTTTTCAAGTTCACATTTTGGGGGCTGGAGAGATGGCTTAGTGGTTAAGAGCACTGGCTGCTCATCCCAGAGGACCTAGGTTCAATTCTCAGCACCCTCATAGCAGATTACAAGTATCTATAAGTCCAGTTCCAGGGAATTCAACACCCTCATACACATACATGCAGGCAAACATTAGTGCACATAAAATTTTTTTTAAAAGTTCACATTTTTTTTTCTGGGTTAGCTATTAATCAAGAAGAAACCATCCAGAAAACAAAAAGTCATCTTAGCCCATTCATTCATTTATCTAACACTCAGTCAGCAATTATGAACTATGATTTATCAGATAAGAATATGATGGCTAAAGATGACATTTTTATCTACAAGAATGATAAGCAGGAAGTCACGGCAAAGGAAGTGAGTGGGGTGAGAACTGAAAGATGGGAATAGTGAGGGAGGTCGGCTCAGGTGTCAGAGGACAGAGATAGTTACTTGGTAGAAGGAGAGCACTGAGTATGGTCTAAAAACATGATGGAAAGATGGATGGATGCATCAGTGGAAGAAGGGAAGGAAGGGAGAGGCAGAGGAAAGGAGGGAGGGTAGAAGGGAGGGAGGCAAAAAGGAAGGATCAATCCATGCATGCATGTATGAACAAATAAGAAAATATTATCTGTCTATTTGTATGTCAGTCACAAAGTTTGAAAGGCAAGTTGGATTCACATTGGAGAGATGGCAGAGAACTTTGAAATCCAGTCACATTAGGGTAGCATCAGATTTGAAAACCACACTTTGAAAACTTGAATCTATTCTACGTTTATGAGGTCTGGAAATTCCACATGGGAAAAAAACCAGAACAATGACTGAGAACCAAGAGAGCAGGGGTGGAGACTTGTTTAGTCTAAACAACACTGGCAGGAAGAACAGGGTGAGGACATGTCATCCAGCGTGAGACCTTCTGGGAGTCGGGCCAACGCTGTGACAAAGACTGGCAACTGCAGGCTTCTTCCAGGTAACGATGGTCTCCCACCCTCTGAGCACACCAGCTAGAGTTCACGATGGCCTGGACTGCTGCTAATCTATAAAATATGCAGTTGATATAAAAAAATCTACCATGTAAAGAATGACAATATAATAGGTCTGGAATAGCCAAATTCCAGAATTTGAAAATTCTCAACTTAAAGAGTGCCTGACAAGCACTATCCTGCAGTCTGCAGGACACAAAAGGAAACAACTTCCTGCATGGAACTAGACTAGTGTAAACTTTGTTCATTTGTTTTGTTTCTTTTCTAATTGATTTTATTGAGCTATATATTTTTTCAGCTCCCTCCCTCCCTCTCCCCTCCCCTTCAACCCTATCCCATAGTCCCCGTGCTCCCAATTTACTCAGGAGATCTTGTCTTTTTCTACTTCCCATGTAGATTAGATCCATGTATGTCTCTCTTAGTGTCCTCACTGTTGTCTAGGTTCCCTGGGATTGTGAATTGTAGGCTGGTTTTCTTTGCTTTATATCTAAAAGCCACTTATGATAATTGTCTTTCTGGATCTGGGTTACCTCACTCAATATGATGTTTTCTAGCTCTATCCATTTGCCTGCAAATTTCAAGATGCCATTATTTTTTCTGCTGTGTAGTACTCCATTGTGTAAATGTACCACATTTTCCTTATCAGTTCTTCAGTCAAGGAGCATTTAGGTTGTTTCCAGGTTCTGGCTATGACAAACAAAGCTGCTATGAACAGAGTTGAGCACATGTCCTTGTGGTACGATTGAGAATCCTTAGGGCATATACCCAAAAGTAGCATTGCTGGGTCTTCAGGTAAGTTTTTTTTTTTTTT
>JAQHUG010000048.1:1128449-1140744 GCA_028555095.1 Dicrostonyx torquatus
GGGGGGGTAAGAGCACTGACTGCTCTTCCAGAGGACCAAGGTTCAATTCCCAGCACCTATATGACAGCTCACAACTGTCGGTTCACTGCAGTTCCAGAGAATATCATGCCCCTTTCTGGTCTCTGTAGGTACTGCATGCAAAATGATACACATGCAGGTAAAACACCCACATGCATAAAAAAAAAAAAAAACCTAGAAATGTTCAGTGTATAGAGACATTATGAAGATTAAGTCAGACGGTGGTGCCCACCTTTAATCTCAGCACTTGGGAAGCAGAGGCAGGAGGCTCTCTGAGCTTGAGGCCTGCGTGGTCTAGGGAGCAAATTCTAGAACAGCCAGAGGTCCACCGGGGGCGGGGGGACCTAAAAAGCAGGCTGTAGGTCAGCAGAAAACACTTCAAATCTCCTGTCTCCCAGAGGACTTTCTTTGGTCATCCTACAGAAAGAATCTTACTTTTAACTTTTAACAATAAGGTGGCAACCTATAGTTTCCCAGAGCTGGGCTGAAACTCGCACACGCCAGGTGAGTGCTCAAGCACTGAGCTCCAGCTCCAGCCCCACACCTCAACTTTGACACTGGTCATAAACCCCGAATAAACATTTTAAAGATGATCTCAAGACAGGCTTCTAAAGCATTTAAGATGTGCAAGCACAGTAGCTACTAATCAAATGTAAATCAAAACCTCCGGGACGGCCGGAAGGGAACATTTTAACAGGAAGGTCTTAAAAAGGATGAGGTTTTTACTCTACAGTGCCAAGACTTACGACTACGGATAAATAAAACAAGGAGGTATTGGCGTAAAGATAATCAGAACGGCCCCACACAGGTGTGGATACTTGATTCCAGGGTAGTGAGGAAAGGGTGACCTTGTCAATAAAGTAGACACACACACACACACACACACACACACACACACACACACACACACACGAGGCTTACATCCACAAGTGCTCTGGTTTTCACGAAGAGAATGGTTTTAGTCTCCGGCTTGAGGTGGTACTCTTCTTGTAAGATCAGGTAGAGGTCTCTGAGTTTAGGATTCTCGTTGGTGGGATCCATGGAAACTTTTTCTAGTTCCTCCAGCTTTTCTGCACGTGGGGAGCATTTTGCAAAAGGCTTGTGAATGTAAACGCTTTAGAACTGTGGCCTCCATTTCAAACGGCTAACCTCTCCACTGTTAGCCAGAAATCCGAGAAGTAAACACTAACTATGCCTGGTGTTTTCCTTTAGGAAAGCAGCTTAGCAATACACAGCTCACACATTCTTCGGCGCAGTAATCTACAGCTAGGGATTTGACTTGCAGTTCTGTTTAGAAAGTTGTGGAGAAAATTCCGAGGACAGTCACTGAGATTGTCAAAACTATGAAAGAAATACCGAAAATAACCCAACCACTGAGTAACTGAGAAACTACTCCGCAGGTCCTAGGCTGATGGAAATACAAGGCTGCCATTAAAAGTAAAGCATGATGGGCCTGCTTACATGGAAAGATCAAATAAGATATATATTTTTATTTGTTTTTTGTTAGTTTGTTTTTTGATTTTTTTGTTTTTTTTTTAATTTGGTTTTTCGAGACAGGGTTTCTCTGTAGCTTTGGAGACTGTCTTGAAACTAGCTCTTGTAGACCAGGCTGGCCTTGAACTCACAGAGATCCGCCTGCCTCTGCCTCCCAAATGCTGGGATTAAAGGCAGCTTTCAAAAGGATATTTTAAGTTAAAAACTGGAACACAGGATATCTTATCGTTTAAAAAAAATGTACAATACACTAGGGTCAGATCAAACCGGATTATGATGATCATTGTTAAGTTCTTAAAAATAACCTTAAAAATTCAATTCTATATCCTTGCAGCTCAATGACTTATACTAAAGACAAATACAACAAATAACCCTGGTCATTAATTTTATCACACTTTACTGTGAGTTAGCGCTTGAGCTGTTGTGTATGCATGTATCTGTAGTGTGTGTGTGAGGTGGGAATGTTAGTGTGCGTTTCTGTTCAGTTTTACACAAGTTCAATGGGACATTGGTGGTGGGAAACTGATTATAGTAGAAACTGATTCCACTTACACATGGAAATGAAGATAACACTTGCTTCATCCTTCGTTGGCTGTCCGGACTTTGTAAAACACTAAGTATATATCGCAGGTTAAATTTAGCTGCTACTAAGTCAAAGGCAGCAATGGACTCCCTGTGTCTGACAACCGTTATCTAGTTGAGAGAAAAGCCGCTCACTGCACTGAGAAGTCAGCGAGGCTCCAGCATGTCTCTGTGTCTCGCTAGGTCTTACTCCTGGCGTTATAAACAGACCTGGTATCCATATCAGAACTACATCTATTTGGGAACTGCAGTCTCTGTTTGGCTATGGATACAAGGGTCCTGCCAAGACCCACCAAAAGCATGCATGGGCCACAATGGCTAATTCTTCTTTACAATGAAGAATTTCATGTTTGCCATTTGTGAGTTCTGTGCGACATTATCCCCAATATCAGTAAAACTTATAGTAAAAATATGCAGTTCGTGTATACATTTTCCCCCAGATAACTATGTTTATCAACACAGCACACCACTGGCAATACATATGTATAGTAAATAATTTAGTATAGACAAAAAAGTTATTATTAGTGATTACTACTAGATAGAAATGTTCCATTTACTATGTTCCCATGTTTGGGGTATAATGTAAGGGTAGTAGGGGCATTTTTCTCATTATTAGAAGTATACATAAGCCAGGTGGTAATGGTTCACACCTTTAATCCCAGCACTTGGGAGGTAGAGACGGGCAGATCTCTGAGTTCGAGGCCAGCCTGCACTACAGAGCGAGTTCTAGGACAGCCAGGGCTACACAGAGAAACCCGGCCTTAAAAAACAAAACAAAGAAATATCCATAAAACATAGTTTTCTTAACTCATTAGAACACATGTTGGTGTCATTAAACATTTTTAAATTACTGACTTAGACAGAATACCACTACTTATTAACTGTGGGAAGCAGCTTTTTCATTCCCACTGTTTTCCCTTTTCTCAAATTAAAGGTGGAAAAGCAACAGATGTGTCCGTAGGTATTAGATTTTTTTCTGAAGCCAAACCCTCCTGTGGTTTGTTTTTTGTTTTGTTTTGTTTTTTGGTTAGGCTGACTTTAATGTTTTTGCTTTCTTTTGTTTGTAGTGCTGGGGTTTCAGCCATGCTAAGGTCATGCTCCATCACAATGTCCTATCTTAAACCCAGCACAACAGCATTAGCGAATAAATATACACTAAGTATAACGTGCATGCTGCCAATCAAGCCACCAGACTCCAGTGACGACTTCCGGGTCACCCTCACCTTCAAACCTCCGCGTAAGATCTTGCTCAGTCTCATCAAATGCTGCTTCTCTGACATCGTGGAAGAAGGCTTTGAGGTAACTAAGAGCATCTTTCATCTGGGCATCCTCACTGATGATGAGGGCATCATTGTATTTCTGTTTCAAACGAAAGGTGAGTCTCAGTACACTTCCAACTCCTCACGTCCACTACACTGACGTTCTACTGGCTGGACTTAGTTGAAACCAGTTTCAAGAAAATCTTTCTCATATTGCATAGCTGAGATTTAAGAGGTGAATAGCCCTTAGTGGGTCTATGATAAAAACCTCTGAACCTAAAGCTGGTTTCCTTTTCGTTCCATTTAGCTAGAAATATTAATTAAGTAGATTCCACTTCATTTTGTAAAATTCCACCTTGGGAGAGAAATGGCAACGTAACATAAGAAACAATAATAAAAGCAAGTCAGCTTTGACTTGTGGGGCTGACATTCCCCTTAAATTCCAAAGTCATAGCTAAGTACACGGGCCCTTCAGAATGATGGCTCTTACCACCAACTCTGAAAGCCCATTAAGCATCAAAATTCCACAAACACATGCTATGGACCAAGTCTCTAAATATTTCCCACTGTGATAACAACAGAGTGACAGTTGTACTGCTAATCCCTTCTTCTGTGTTAACCAGAGCCCCAAGTGTTCTAAGTATGGCAACAGGAGCCACATCTTGAACTCAGAGATGGCAGTTACCAATCACAAATCTAGAGCAGGAGGGTTTTAGCATCACCCAGTTTTCTCCAACCACATAAATAAGGCAAAGCTGGAGGCTTGACACAGACTCTGAGCCTCTCTTCCAGTCTTGTAGACTTGCTGTTAAGTTTCAGAAGACAAATGACGTTGGGGACAACTTCCTAGAGAGTTATTTATTTATTTATTTATTTATTTATTTATTATATGTACAGCATTCCTTCCATGTGTACCCACTTGCCAGAAGGGGGCGCCAGGTCTCACTATAGATGCTGTGAGCCACCATGTGGTTACTGGGAATGGAACTCAGGACTTCTGGAAGAGCAGTCAGTGCTCTTAACCACTTAGCCATCTCTCCAGCCCCCTGGAGAGATTTTAATTCAGCTCTCGGCTAGGATGAGAAGCTTATGTTCTCTCAGCTGCCACAGGGCAGGTCCCAGGACAGGCAGGGACCGAAGCTTGTCAACCATAGCAGCAACCTACCCGCAAATGTGACGTGTACAGAAAGAGTGCTCTGCAAATGCTGCTCTCCTTCTCCTTGTCCGGCATCTGAAACACCATGCAGGCTTTGTGGACTGCAACGATCCACTGCTCGTATCTCTGCGTGCCGAATTCTCTGTTTGGAATCTGAAATAATTTCCCTAGAGGGCAAAACAAACAAATAAATGGTTTTTCAAGCCATTGGTGCTAACATGCCTCATCTTCTAATTTTCTTTCTTATCCATTATAAATAGGATATTTATCCTGAAGACTGAGATTTCAACTAAGTGTGCGTGTGTGTATAAGTAAAATTATTATTTACTAAATGACCCCAAATCAAAGCGCTTTACATTTATAATTTCATTTAATTATATTATTTCAAGAGGCCAATATTTCAATTTTAAAAAGAGGAATTGGCTTCAAAAAGACTGAGTATCTCAACTTGAGTTAGCACAGACTTACTGAGTTCCTCGGAGACATTCTTTGCCAGTTCCTCTGTCTCCTTCATCAGCTGAGATATGATGGACTTAAAAGTGTTGGTAGTCCGTGATTCCACCTTCCTGAAAACTAGGGTCAAAGGATCATGACTCTTTTGAAAAAAAGCACAGGTCAAATGCTGCCATTTCCAAACCCTTCTCTGCCCTTGTGACGTTCCCTGGAAAGCCACAGGCTCCACACTCACTAGTAAGAGGCCCAAATCACAGCAAATGCTCAAAGGTCTTGAAACAGCCTCACGTTGCTTCCTGCGCTGAGCCTACCGTCTCTCCTGCCTTGGTGTAACCCAGCCTCTCAGTCTAGCTTTCCGGGAGCCTCTACTCTGATGGTCCGGCTGCTGCCCTCGGGGTTCTGCAGGCACCACGTTCCAGCCCCCCTTCTCCACACCTTCTACTCTCCCCCCACCACCCCACCCCCGAGTGTTCTCATTGGTCTTACTATCCACATTTGTGTACTTCCGGCAGAAAAAGAATCGCCTGTCACATGCCATGCTCTGGCAATAGAGAACTGGCAAGGACTACCGAATGCTGCACGGAAGGCTGGTTCCTGGAGGGAAGAAAGAAAGGCACGCTCCGAAACTCAGCCATCCAAGTATCCTGCAGTACAGGTGCAGGCAAGGCACCATGGGAGCGAGGGGAAGGCAAGTCGGTCTCCCTGGGGAGGCTGCTGTAAAATTAGCACAGGAAGGAGAAAGGCAGGAACAGTAGCAACCGTGCAGAGGGCACAGCTGGGACACAGGCTCAGGATAACACATGGAGAGTTTGCAGAGTCAGGGAAAGCAACACAGCCTTTGCGAGACTTGGAAGCAGATGAAGTTCAAAGGCAGAGTGATATTTTATTTATGCCTTATGAATAAAGCTTGCCTAGAGACCAAAAGGTAAAACTAAGCTTCTAGAGGCCGGGCAGGGGTGGCACACATCTTAAATCCCAGGATTTGGGAGACAGAGGCAGATGGGTCTTTGTGAGTTCAAGGCCACCCTGGGCTACACAGCATCAATGCAGAAACAGATCCAGGTGGTGGTGCATGCCTTTAACCCCAGCACTAGAGAGGAACAGAAAGTGGGATGAGATAGGAACTCGCTCTCTTTCTAAGGACATCTTAGAGGTAAGAGCTCTCTAGTGGCTTGACTGCTTTGCTTTTCTGATCTTCAGGTTGAACCCCAATATCTGTCTCTGGATTTGTATTATTTGTGCTACACAAAGGGCTCAAAGATGGGTGGGGTGGGAGGCACATTCTTCACAATTTCCATGGGGGACACTCAGAAATAAACAGAGCTGGGCCCCCCATTCCACTACAGGCTAACATGCAGCCATGTGTAACTGCTCTACCTCCCTGCTTACATGGCTAGTTAATCACTAATACTCTGCTAGTGAATCTCATTTTTTAAAACCTGTTCTTGCCTTTTGGTGAGAGCTATTACGATTTAGATCATTTCAACTACAGTTATCAGATACATACAGGAACAAGATGACCCCATAGTATCTAGCTAGGGCATGGAACACAGAGGCCTGACCCAGCCACTGGCTATCAACACACTTAAATTTTCTCACTACCCACTTCGCTCTCTTGCTGGTGCTTGTGTGAGGGTTTTGGAGACAAAGAGCAGGGATGCTTGCTTGTCCCTTTCAGGCTACTTTTGAGACTCAGGAGGAGAGGTCAATTAGGGAGAAAGATAGGAAACATGCATATTCCTAAAGTGTGGGGTTAAAATGCCTCTGCCAAACAAATACAACATCAGAGTTCATCCACTGTCTCTGAAGGAGGGGGGGCAGAGTCACAAATTCCCAAAGGGTGTGTTCTGGGCCCCACTTACATTTCTGGGGCTTATAAACAACCTGCTCCAGTTCCTCCACGTTGTCTCTGACCGTGGCAATCACGGACGCGTCAAGGGCGGCGCAGAGTTTGCAGATATGCAGTGTGGCTTCCTCTATGGTTTTGGCGTCTCCAACGCCCACTGAGGCAGTCAGTCCGATGACCTGTAAGAAGCATCCCCATCAGTGGCTCTCGGACATTCTCCAGGATGTTGTGAGCAGAAGGGCCCCGGAATGAAGCACTAATCAAATCTTATCATCCAGACACTAACCAGAGTAAGAGCGGAGAGGAAGCCTTCTCTAGGCAGGGCTACTCTTTCCCTTCTCCCCGTGTCTCCTACTGAGGAGGAAAACATCACGACGGGAATGAAAAGGAATGGCGTGTCCGTTCCAGTCACATACATGGCCCATTCATTTTGTGTGCTTTGACAAGTGCCTCCAACAATCAGTGAAGGGGAAGTGGCCATTGAAAACGAAAACTGTGTAGATTCAGCGAGACAGCATCCTTCAGCCATAACTTGACATTACGGAATGATTAAGGCATCTGTTTACCACCAACTTTGCTTGAAAAGAACGAGCTGTGGGTACCACACTAAATGCCCATCAACCTGTCCACCCGAAATGGGCAATTACTGGAGCAAAAGATCTGCGTACAATTCATGGTTGACAGCCTTGTACGGGCCCCTGATATTATACCATGACTCTTTATTGTACCCATCTCGGTTCCCATCCACGGTTTCAGAGCTTCCTATGCTCTCCAACTCCCTCTCCCATTTCCACACTGATGATTTTTAGCAAAGCACCTGCCTCTCCTCTGATGGAGAAGAAGGAGAATTTATACACAAGACTCGCTTGCTTCCTGTCCCGTCTAAGAATGACCCTCTGAAGTGATTGTTCTCATGTGACACGGGACAGGGTGCTGTTCGTTTCCTGGGTTAAGTCACAGACCTTCCCACTGATGCTCTGCCCTCCAGAGGCATCTGTCATAACCATCAGCTTTACCAGCTGTCCCCCATTCCCGTTCTGCCTCATCTGCTGCTGTTCCTTACCTTACCTGTTCCTTACCTCACACTCAAGTGACACGGTAGAGTTCTAGGATTCTGGAGCATGCCAGGCTCTTTCATACCTCGGTGCCTCTGGACACACAGAACCCTCGTACTGAAAATCATGAAGCCATCTACCCCTCTTAGCTCCCCCAC
The DNA here is from genome assembly GCA_028555095.1 of Dicrostonyx torquatus. Lineage (NCBI taxonomy): Eukaryota > Metazoa > Chordata > Mammalia > Rodentia > Cricetidae > Dicrostonyx > Dicrostonyx torquatus. The sequence goes on from JAQHUG010000048.1 coordinate 1,136,471, forward strand.
TTCTCTATTAGATCTTGCCTTGCTTTTATTTACATTCTGACTATACCCTTTACCCATCTCAGCAGCAAACCTCGTGATAAGCTGTGACATAATTCCTATGTAGCTGGCTCCCTGTGCAAACTTAACTGTATAAGAGCCAGCATTATATCTTCTCTAGCACTGTCCCCAGGGCCTAAAACAATGAACAAGGTACATGGAAGCCCATGATTCACACAGTTGGCCCTCAAATCCAAATGTTATACATCTGTGAATTCACACAACCATGGATCAAAAATATTTTTAACTTCCTAAGTACTAAACACGTATAAATTTTCCCATCTCATTCCCTAAGCAGTACAAGAACTACTGATATAAGGTTTACATTATACTGTACAATATTAGTAATTTAGAGATGATTTAAAGTATGTAGGAGGAACGCATGTAGATTATACATAAATGCAATGTCATCTCAGACAAGAGACTTAAACAGCCTTGATTTGGTTTCTGTGAAGGGTTTCCACCCTGGATACCAAGGACAACTGTTTGTTAAATATATGAACCAAAACTAAACAATGCATTAACTGACAGGACCTAGAACGTGAGGAGGATGACCTCAAATATGGCTACAAAAATAAAGTGGGATTCTGGATGATTAGGGCTGCTCTGTCACCTGACTGGAAATACCTGAGGCAGTGGGTCTGGCGACCCTCCAAGTTTGTGATCTAGGTATCGGAACATGATCTGATTGTACGGGTGGTGTTTACTGGTGTTATGGCATTCGTCAAAGATCATCAGGGTGAAGACAGACAGCGAGGGGATGGTTCCATTGTTGAGACTATTCACAAGAATCTGGGGCGTGAGGATGATGATGTCTTTGTTCGCGATAATGTCCTGCACTGAGACATTCTCAGCCGTTGCCCCAGAAACGCCTGCTACACTGTACCTGGGAAGTGACAGAAATCCCTTATTACCAACTATGATGTGAACAAGGAAACAAGGTGAGATGCCAGATCCGAGCAACAATTAATGAAGCTCCCCCTAAGCCCAAAAGAATACAACCGGGGAGTAGTTTAAGATATCACTCAAACCTGACAAAAAACCAGCAATCAGAAAATGCAAGCTGGTTATAACTGACCACAGTATACTTATTCTTTCAAGTCATTGGGAGATGAAAACTTCTTCAAAGAGTAATGTCAAATGAAGCATAAAATCACTAAGAATGACTGTTGTATCATCTAAATATTAACCTCAGCCTCAAAGTCATTCATTCTGCAGAGCAACCTATGAGCACTTAGCTACAAAAAAATACTATTCACAAAGGAGTTACCTCTAAAACCTACGTCTATGGTAATTTTCTCTGAATCATATCTTTTAAAAACACAGAACAGGGGCTGGAGAGATGGCTCAGTGGCTAAGAGCACTAGTCATTCTTCCCAGAGGACCTGGGTTCAATTTACAGCACCCACATGGCAACAAACAACTGTCTGTAACTCCAGTTCCAAGGTATCCAACACTCTCACACAGACATAGGCAGGCAAAACACCAATCCACATAAATTAAAATATATAGATTACTTAAGAAACAACACAGAACAACTAGGCATGTCAGTGCACACTGTGACACTGGGATCCCAGCACTCAGAAGGTAGAAGCAAGAAGATCATATCTTCTAGGCCAACCTCAGATACATAGTGAGCTGGAAAACAGCTCTGGCTACAGAAACCCTGTCTCAGAAAAGAAAAAAAGCAAGCGAACAAACAAACAAAAAACCCAAATGAAACAAAGCATATTCATTGCATGAAGCTAGAATTTAAAAAAAGAAGAAAAGCAGTTAAACTGATTGTAATACATACCCAAGTCTTTCAAAATAGCGTGAAAACACAGTTGCCTGCTGTTCATACACAGGAATCTGATTAGCAAAAAAGACGACTTTCCCTTTTTGTCCATGTGGGAATGTTTTCAGATGATGTTCACATATAAGAAGTGACACAAAGGTTTTCCCACAACCTTTTAGTACAGACGGAAAACAAAACAGATAACCAATGTTAGATGCTTCTCTAGAATATACTTATTTTCCACTTCTCTATCACCATTGGGACAAATAAACTAATCAGTTGGTGTGGGAAGCCCTTCTGTATATGTGTTGTTTTTATTGGTTAATGAGTAAAGAAGCTGCCTTGGCCTGTGATAGGACAGAGTAGAGCTAGGCGGGTTGGGGGGAACTAAACTGAATGCTGGGAGAAAGAAAGCAGAGTTACAAGAAGCCATGTAGTAAGTCATAGTCACGTGGCGATACACAGATTAATAGAAATGGGTTAACCAAAGATGTAAGAGCTAGCTGGCAATATGTTTAAGTGATTAGCCAAACAGTGATTTAAATAATATAGTTTGTGTGTGATTATTTCATGGTCTGGGCAGCCAGGAATGAAAAAGCAGCTTCCAGTACCAATCAGTCATCTGCAGGGTCAGCAGCAGTTTAAACGATGGTTGAAAACTATCAGGCTACTTCCTAGGTAGCATGAACTCAAACAGCAAGAACAGGAAGTAAACTAAGAAGGCATTTCTCTTGCTTTGTCCATGTTCTTTAAAAAAGATACACTGTGTTGACAGGTCAGCTTTCACAGTGGCAAATGCAACGGGGAAAAATTCTTCATTTTATCACAGCACCCTAAAATAGAAGAAGAAGCCAAGAGAAAATTGTATGAATTACCACAACAGACTCACCAGTAGGAGCACATATTATTGTATTTTTCCCTTTCTTGGCAGGCAGAGCAAGCTCCAGTTGGTAATTTCTTGGTTTCAACCGGCCGTTAAAATTATTAGCCGATGCTTCTACAATATAGAAGGAACAAAGTTATCAAACAGCCAGTGTTCTATCTGTCGTTCAGTGGACGTGAGTTCTGACTCTAGCAACAAGGGCCCCGTTTAAGAGGTTTGGAATCTAGCCTCTTAATAACTGTCCCACTCCCCCCATTGGTTTGACACATACACCTGTCTCTCAGTGATAAAGTATCAATAACAAGGAAACAGGAAGGGCCAAAGAGGACTCTTTCTAAAGCATGGAAACTTAACTAAGAAAAAAAGAAAGCAAGAATGGTCTAATTCAAAGCAAAGCTACTCAGAACAAAGAAGCAACAGACCCCCAAATAGAGCTGAGAAGAACCAGGCTGCTGGCATCAGGTTCTCAGAGCAATGCTAACAGCTATATGTTCCTCCAGATCCCAGATGGATCAGCACAACCAGGAGGCTTTATCTCAGGAACAGGTCATTGTACAAAATGTCAAGAGACAGAACAGCCTGAAACTGTCTCATGTGTCTGACCTTCCCACTGTAAAGAAAGAGCCTTTTGCCAGGCAGTGGCGGCTCACACCTTTAATCCCAGCACTCGGGAGGCAGAGGCAGGTGGATCTCTGTGAGTTCGAAGCCGGCCTGGACTTATGTGAGTTCCAGGACAGCAGGGCTATTTCACAGAGAAACCCTGTCTCAGGAGGGGGATAAAAAGAAAAGAGTGAACGAGACTTTTTAGATGGTTGAGAAAATCAGCGTTGCTTAAGACACGTATGGATCATTGCATGTCTGAAACATTTGAAACAACCCATAAATACTGTATCACTCTGGCATGACAGAAACCTTGTTTCATTCAGTTGCTGATTTCATTTGTACAGAATGTTTTATATTGTTCTAAAAATGATAATGTTCTTTTAACACTATTCATTATTCATCTTATTGCCTTCCTGATACATTTTGTTATAAATATGCTTTGGTATGTCTTACAGCCTTCTGGTCTTATGATGAACACATATTTCAGGGAGCATTAGAGGCCTTATCCAGATGTAGCCAACTTTCACGGCACCATGTGTGTAAGAACGAGTTGATTTGAGCCCTCCACACAGATGCAAGCAAATGGAGGGCACACAGCCTTCTCATCCACATGTGACAGCCCTGAGATCTGGGCAGGCCACTGAGCAAGTGACTCCTAAACAGAAGTATTGTTTTAGAGCACACGCTGCTTTGGGATGTCACAGACACTGAAGTCATCAGAGGACATCCACTGGACATACATCCTCAGGGGCAGAAGGCAGATAAAAGCAGCAGAGGCCACAAAAGACAGGAACAGTGGCTCTGATGATGAAATCACTATTGCCACACAAATTCCCTTTCCTTTCCTAATTATCCTTTAAAAAATAAATAAATAAAAGGATTTTCAAAAGGCATCACATGCTGGAGAACGCCCACTATGGAAAAGAATAAAGGATGCCCAGTACCGGAAGGTGGGCAGGGATTCTGAGAACAAAC
>JAQHUG010000048.1:1175800-1197228 GCA_028555095.1 Dicrostonyx torquatus
ATCAAATTCATAGATAAATGGATGGACCTAGAAAAGTCATCCTGAGGTAACCCACACCCAGAAAAAAAAAGCAGTTTATATTTGTTTATATATGGTTATTAGCTGTTAATCCAACAACAACCAAGATACAATCTACAGAACTGGAGGCTAGGCAGAGTGCAAACCTGGGGTGGGGGGGACACGATGGACAGATCTAGTTAGGAAAGGGAAATAAGAAATAGATGGGTGGGGGGAGGAGCTGGAATTGGAAAAACAAGTGGGGGAGGAGCAAGGTACAGGAAGATGAGGGAGGGATAATGGGAAAAGACAGCTAAAACTTAGGGTCATTTTAGTAGTATAGAAACCTAAAACAGTGTAAGATTCCTAAAATATATACATCTATGAAGGCGAGCTAAATGATCGCCAAGTAATGGGAGAGACAAATATCCAAGTGGCCATCTCTCTCTCTTCCCCCCACCCCCCCCCAGACAGGGTTTCTCTGTAGCTTTGGAGCCTGTCCTGGAAACTAGCTCTTGTAGACCAGACTGGCCTCAAACTCAGAGATCCACCTGCCTCTGCCTCCTGAGTGCTGGGAATAAAGGCATGAGCCGGCTCATCTCTTGTCACCAAATGAAGTTTCCAGTACCAGAACTGGGTAACATCTAATTGAGTTGTTGGCCAAAGGGAACCCACAAACCCAGGCTGTTGCCAAGACAAAAGATTGTCCTTAACTGACGGCAAGGACTCATAGCTGAAGACAATACCCACACAAACCATTCTACAGACTTCACCCCTAGGTTCTAGTACTTTTGGTACAGGAAGGTACTCTGTCATGCTATCAAAAGAGAAATGTACACGCCAACATAGCTACAAACCCTGCCAATGGAATGGACCTCTGGAAGAGCAGCCAGGGTTTGTACCAACAATACGATATGCCAGTGCAATGGTGGCACAAAGCCTGTGGGAGCAACCAACCAGTATCTGACTATAATCCCATTCCATGAGACAGAACCCAAACCCAATACTACTTGGGTGACCAAGAATCTGAGACTAGAGAGCCTAGGGACTTAGCCTAAGGGTAAAACCAATACTGGTCTTTAACAAGAAAAAAGTAGTAAATGACTTCTAGTAACATTCTTCTATAATCATAGATCAGTTCCTTGAGCTTCCTCCAGCAACAGAAGGAAACAAAGAGACCCATGGGCAGAGATAATTCAGTTCTCAGCCCAATACAGGATGCCTCCATCAAATCTCTCAGCCCAGGGAACCCTGCAGTAGGGGATGGAGGATATCAAAACAAGACCCTCTAAATCAACATGATCAAACCACAAACTCAGATATTGAGATAGCATATACAGGGCTTGCATGGGTCTATCTATACCAGGTCCTCTGCATGCATATACATACATATATATATATGAAATTATCGCTTCCAGTTTAGTGTTTATATGAGATTCCTTAATGTGCAAATGAGTGGGTGTTTACTATACCTCCTCTAGGGCTCTTTTCCTTCTGTTTTGTCCAATTCTGATTTTGTGTGTGTGTTATATTTTATTGTTTTCCCTTAGAAGACTATTTTCTAATGAAACAGAAAGGCAGTGGATTGAGATGGGAGGATCTGAGAAAAGGGTAAGCAACCAAAAACCCACAAAAAAACAAAAACCCAAAGCTTCTTGCAACTGCAAAGTCCATTTCTTTCCACTATTTCTGTGTGAATTTCAAACTGTCAACACCAACTTTACAATCCTATAATTATATTTTCTATTGTCTTTTAAGCAAATCTTTAGGATTTTTTTAAAAATTGTTCTCTTACTCTCTTTTTTAAAATTTATTTATTATGTATATAGTGTTCTGGGCACCAGATCTCACTATAGATGGGTGTGAGCCATCACGTGGTTGCTGGGAATTGAACTCAGGACCTCCAGAACAGCAGTCAGTTCTCTTAACCTCTGAGCCATCTCTCCAGCCCTAGGATGTATTTTTTTAAACCAAAGTTGTTTATAGAGGGTTCTTTCAGCAACCCCACCTCTAACATGCTAGGCCCAATCCCAGCTTTGGATCACTGCATACTCTCTTCCTTTCAGATACATTGCTGTCAACTTATTTTCTGCATTCTAACTCAAGTTATCCTCGGATCGGGTCTCCATTATGTATTCTTCTCTCACACACACACAATTATAAACTAAGATACAATTATACATTCAAATTGTACCATATATAATATATATAATTTTATCTACTCTCCAGAGAACTTATTATAGTCTATAGTGCTATATTTACATAATTGTTTTAGCTAAACAATCTGTAAAATACATGAGGACAAGGAGTCTACCTGCCTTGTTCTCCCACTAAAACCCAATACAGACTTGCCAGGCAGCAAGCCTTCCAATTTCCATGAAAACAGGAAAACAAAGCAAATTGAAGCCTAAATCTGATGTTCAATGAAAATCCTTTTACTGAGCTAGATATAGAGCCATTTTATTTCCTCTAAAGATTAAAAATAAGGAATCACTTGATGTGAAAAGTTGCCAAAGGAAAGTTTGGTCAGGGCTTGCCTTTTGTAGTAAGTCAAATGCTAGAAAGCAATTTTCCTTAAGAAAATAAAACACTCAGCCGGGCGGTGGTGGCGCACGCCTTTAATCCCAGCACTCGGGAGGCAGAGGCAGGCGGATCTCTGCGAATTCGAGACCAGCCTGGTCTACAAGATAGTTCAGCGCAGGCTCCAAAGCCACAAAGAAACCCTGTCTTGAAAAACCAAAAAAGAAAACACTCAATGTCAGTTAAAGACCTGAACCAACCACTGAAACTGGGACCTGTAAATGGTCACCCAGTTTTTAAGACTTTGGCTCTAGCAAACTTTAAAGAAAGCAATGGTGCACAGTTAAATGTCTTGAGTTCTTTACTGTGTACTATTTTATTGTCTTTTGTTGAATACACATTTTACTGCCAGTCCAGATAAACAAGTATATAAACAAGATACTAAACTCTGCTTTTGGCAGATGTCAAGATAACCTGTGCAGATTAAAATGATGTATTTCACCCTAAGAAATGGTTTTCAATCATACAAATTTTTTATGAAAAATAACTGTCCAAAAGCATTCTCCCAGCTTGTAACACATTTTCAGAGTAACTCTCAAAAAAAAAAAAATTCAAAAATACTACCATAAAAATATGTCAATACCATATGGCTTTATGAAATAACTTCTAATTTTTATTTTTATTTAGAAAGGTTCCCAAGTTTTAAATAAACTGCTAGCAATGTTTTCTTCACTTAAAAAGTGCATATATCTGGGGACAGGACATACATAACCTTTTGAACAAATAATGATTTTTACAAATTAACACACACTTAAAATATTTTGAGGCAAAGTTTTTCCAACAAGTCATCTAGACTGTAGTAGATGACTTTTCTCCCTATATTTTTCTAAAGCCTCTGAATTATCAATGAGATGCTTTGGCAGTTTTAAGACATATCATAGTCTCCACCAAGAGCTGCTGACAACAATGAGGTCCTTGGAGATGACAATGGTCTTGGTGGCTCAGTCTGAATAGATATGTTACTGGACTGGCTCTCTAAATCTGAGGCAAAGGTGCTTTCTTCTCTTACATCAAGAGTTTGTTCAACTGAGACTGTTGGAGGTACACTATTATCCAAGGTCCGGCTGGTACTCAAGTCATCAGTAAGTGCAGTAACATCACATTCTTTATCCAGGACACCAAGCTCATCTTCGATTGTGACAATATCTCTCGTTTCAAAGGATTCCAAAGAAGGAGTCAAAACTTCACTGTGGAGAGGCTGTGGAAGATTCCCATCACTGCATTCCACAGCTGCCTTCACTTCAGGGTCCTTGTCACTGTCACTGTCGATGGTTATGACAACTGGGGAACGTGAAGTAGTATCTCCATGGTGCTTCTTATGCTTCTTCTTATGCTTCTTCTTTTTCTTCTTATGGTGTTTAGTTGTGTCCGTTGTTTTTCCTTCATAAACTATCTCTACACTCAGGCTGCGTGTCCTCCTTTTCCTCTTCTTGTGTTTTGTCTCTCTATCCGATGATCGGCTATCTGAAAAGCTGTCACTCTCATTTTTATAATTTCCATCAAGTTTTGATGATTTCTGGTAGTGACTGTCCTTCACTTTGGAAGCACAATCACGAGACTGTTGAGCCACTTCATTAGTACCTTCCAAATGCCGGGTTTTGTACTTTCGTTTCCCTCCAGGCTTTTCGTTTCTCACCCGGTCAGGCCCAGTAGATGTAGTCCTTGACCTACTACTGGACACGCTTCTTGATCTGTGTCTTTCATAGTAGTAGTATTTCCTTTCACCGTGATTCTTCTTTCTAGCATTTGTTCTTTCAGAAAAAGACTGAATTCTGAATTCTGGACTTGAAGATGGTCTAGAATAATGGGCTCGTGAAAGAGTCCTTTTCCTGTATGATGACTCATAACCATCTCTGTCCTTGTTTCTGCTATAATAAGTGTATTCCCACTTATATTTGCTTCCATAATTATTTCTCAAATAATAGCGATCTCGATTTCTGCTTCGTGATCTTCTTTTGCCATGATCACTGCTACGAGATCTTGATCTGCTGGTGCTCCCGCTACTCAGAGAAAGTGTCTGGCTTCTCCTTGACCAGCTACTATCTCTAGTTCTGGATCTCTTTTTGTCCCTTCTTGCTCTAGGTCTGCTACTACTCTCCCTACTTCTGGATCGTTTACTCTTCACTCTTTTCTTCCCATGATGCTTCCTATGATTCCTCTGATCATGCCCACTTCTGCTCTGGGAACGTGAGTCTGAACTTCTCGATCTTCCCCTCTTTCGGTGTCGATTGATATATGGGGAAGAAGCTCTGTCTCTTGTGGATGAACTGTCTCTGGGAGTTGATGTAGATCGTTTCTCTTCTTTCTTTGATTTTACTCTTGTATCAGAATCACAATGGCTTTTATTCACTTGCTCATCCTTTTCAAGAACAGAACGTGGAGATGAACACTGACAAACATCACTATCATCAGAACTGTAAGATTGTTCTTGTTCTTGTGTCTTCACCGTTTCCATTTTCTCATAAGAGCCCAACTCCTCAGAATCAGAAGACAGCTCAACAAGTTCTGGGGTCCTTTCAGCTAGGGGCTTAACAAACCCAACAATGACACAATTATCTGATGAGGAGTCACTGTCATTATTTAGGTCATCATTCGTCTGTACTCCCTGTACCTGAGAGGTGGCTCCTGTGGGGACAAGTTCTTCATCTGAACTGTCTGATGAATTTAAAAGGGAAGACATTCCAACATGCACTTGCTCTGAACTTGAATAAGATGGTCCGGGAGTTTCATCATCCCATGGTGCCTGCCTAACAGTGGATACATTCATATCCAGTTCTTGAGTCTCAGTCTCATCTGGTGATATTGTTATGACTGAAGAATCAGAATGGCTGCCTTCTTCAGATGAAGGAGGGCAATCGTAATTAGCATGCTGGTCAAAAGCTGCCATGTTGAAAGGAGATCGAGCAAAACTGATAAATTCGTGTATAAAATGCTCTGTTCGATTAAGCAAAAATGGTCTTAAGTCAGATACAAATGCCTGACTCTCCAAATCATAGCGAGTAACGTTACTCATAATGATGTGCTGGACAATATTGACTAAAGATCCATGGGCTCCAAAAAGAACTGTAAGCTCACGTTTTAACCAAGGAACTAACCTATGAAGGCAAGCGGGATTTCTACGGAAGAACTCAGCTGAAATATCCCTGTAGCGGCCACCATCTTCAATGCTTCTAACTCGAACACCAGCACGATAAAGAGTTCGTCTAAAATTAATAATATCTTGTTCTTGAATTTTCCGCAAAGATCTTTCATCTGCAGTAGCTGTCCTCCTTAATGCCATTTGTCTCATAAATTGAGGAATTTCAACTTCTCTAGGTCTTGCTGAGATGCCTAACCCTTCAAACAGTACTCCACTGTCTGGTGGGGTAGTTGTTCTTCTATTTACGGTACTACTAGATGAGTAAAGGGAAGCATTCCGTTCTCTTGTCATAGTTGTCCGGTAGCGGAATCTTCGAACCTCAGGAGCAGTAAAAGAACCATTATATGAAGGCCTTAGGACATATTCCTTGAAGTCATCTTCAGCCCTCACAGAATGGAAAATAGAATCAAAGGGCTGTTTACACAGTGGACATTCAGCTTTGTTTTTTGACCACTCTTGCACACAGCGAAAACAAAACTTATGTAGACATCGGTCTAAGTAAGACACATTGTCAAATCTGTCCAAGCATATAGGACACTTAGAATCAGGAGATGCATCAGCTGGGACTGTCTGCTGCAACTTGCTAGTACCAGCTTTAGGTGAAAAGTTATCCATTTTAAATTCCTTAGCACCCGAGGCCATCATCTGTAAAAGGGAAAGAAATATATCAGTAACTCAATAAAAGGATAACAGAACTAAAAAAGGACTCTGTTTATACTTAGGCAAAAACAAATGGTTTAATATAAAAAAAAGTACAAAATAAAAGCATAACATAACAATTAAAGCACAAGCTCCGAGATCTTATTTCCTAGGATAAAATCCTCTTTTCTACCCTCAGGTGTTAATATCTGTACGTTAATTTCACCTGTAGGTCAGACATCATCCAGTATGCACTTAAGTATTTGACATAAATATAGAAGCACAAAAGCAAATGAGCACCTATGTTCCCCACTCAGACTTAATAAGTTACATTTTCAGAGATTCTGTTATTTCTGATCACTGTTTCCTTCTAGACTTGCTTATTTCTATATCTATATAAAAAACTATACCTCTTGTCCACAAATGTTATTTTCATGTATGGTTTTGTATTTTATACACACACATGCACCTCTAATACCATGGTCTAATTATGGTCTAACTATAATATATGCTTCTAATACCATAGCCTATTTAGTAACAGATTCACTACTGGGTGTTTATGTTTCTAAAATAATCTATGAAATAATTTATGTGCACTCAATTTGTTTTATATGAAACAGTACATTTATTTTTTTGAAAGTTTCTATAAAATACACATGAGGATGTTCACCTCATGTTTAAGCCAATGCTATTGTTTTCAGTGAAAGCTTTACTAAAAAAATGGTCTTTCAGTTTAAAAGCACAGGAAGGTAGCATATGGCTCCAAGGGCGGAGGAAATGTCAGCTGTGGTGGTATCACGAGGACAGCCAGCCAGTAGCAGGACTACAACACTATTATGTTCAATCACTGATCATTTCTAAGTATTTCTTTTCATTTTGAGACAAGGTTTCCCTGTGTAGCTACAGCTATCCTGGAACTCATTCTGTAGATTGGCTGGACTTGAACGCTCAGAGGTCTGCTTGCCTCTGCCTCCCAAGTGCCAGGATTAAGGGTGTGAGCCACCACTGCCTGGCATTTCTAAGAGCCTGTCATAGCTTCTTTTGTTGTTGCCTTGGTTTGGTTGAGACTGGGTCTTGCTATGTAGCCTACACTGACCTCCAAATTATAGGGTATTTCTCCTATCTCTGTTTCCTGAGTTTTACGACTGTAAAAGCAGGCCACCAGACCTAACCTTCATTTTTTGCCGAATCTAAAAGTAAAACCACAAGGTATATCGTATGTTTGATGTCTCCTTTCTAACTGTCTGCACCCCCATCACGAGAATGCTAACGATCAGTTTTCTTTATATTTATATATATATATATATATATCAGATTGTAGCTTACAAAGTGAGTTTGTTGGAGCTGAAATCAAATATCCATTGTATTTCAGTCCTCTCTGTAAAGCCTTTCTTATACTCCATTTTTATACTATCTTGTACATACTGAAAAATTCTGCCTGTTCTTTACATTTCTCTGGGTCTAGTACTAATCTTCCACTCATAGGAAACTATTACTACTCAAATGCTAAGTTGGCTGAATAATAAAATTATTACTTCCTAAATAATCTACTCATTGATCTGAAGGAAAAATCAAAAATACTTAAAAAAAAATCTCTGGAACATAGATTTTCCAAATTAAACCATGTTCACTTCAGGCATTTTGACTTTCTCAGAAAGATACTTAAGAGAAAGACAATCCAAACAAATGCTTCCTTAATGGCCCAGGTATTTCCAGTCTTCTATTCAGAACTCTTCACTGGTCTTGGAAAGTGGATTACAGATACATAATACTAATTGCTTTTTGCTGTTTATCATTATTTATGTGGTTCTGGGGAATGGAATCCAGGGTCTCAAAAAGGTTACCAATAAGCCACAGCCCCAGCACTTTTGAACATACTTAAACTCTCAACAGTATCACAAAACTTTAGTATTTCCCTCTGAGTATAGTAATCAACTCATTCAGAAAAAGGTTTTTTAAAGTCATTTAAAAAGAAAAAGGAAAAAAACCTTGTAGGATGGAAGATGTTGCTCTGTGCTCAGAGCAAACAAATGGCAAAGAGGGAAGGCACTGCAAACGCTATGGAACAAGAGCTGACAACCAGGCAGGCTTCAACTAAAACTAGCTCCAAAACTAGAGGAACCTGCAGCACTGACTTTAGTTGGCTCCTCAACATAATGGATTAGAGTTGAAAAAAGTGATCAGTACATTTCAAGATATAACACATTTGCTTCTCTGGAAGAAAGAATTTTAGTGTTTACTAAACATTTCTAATTCGAAAGAAATTTACAACTCAGACCTTGGTATATATGTAGCTCAGTGGTAGGCCTGTCTGGTACAGGTAAGGCAGTCCTGGTTTCTATTCCCAGTACCATAAAAGAAAAACAAAGGAAAAGAAATCACAACTCAGGATTAATTAAAGAATACTAGACTGCAAACTTCAAACATCAATGAATTATACTTTTTGATAAAATAGAAACCTTAAATCTTTCATAATTTTGAGAAACATATTTCTTTGACAGCATAAGACTAAAGACTGACCAACAGGTAAAAATAATTAGATTTTTCTTGCATTTCCACTCAATATATTTAGCTACACAATACAGTGCTAGTTAGAAACATAAAATATCAATCTAACGGTAATAAGAGATTATCTGTTCGAAAAACAACACTAAATATTGACTATTAAACTACAAATGAAGTAGAATCATTGTGTGACTTAGCAATTCATCTGTTGGTACTTACTCAAAAGAAAATACAAAATACACCCAAACAAAACTCTCAAGTCACAGATTAGTTACTGGTATCTCAAATGTGGTCATTGAAATGTCATGTCCATCAACTGACGGATTAGCAAAATGTGGTTTGGTACTATTAATAAGGTCAAACCCAGGCTGGGGAGGTCACTGGCTCAACAGGAGAACTGATAGTTTTGCTAATGCTTCTCCCAACCTCGGTCAGAGCCATGTTTTTTTTTTGTAATGCAGAGACTTATTACTGGATATCGAAGCACTGAGAATAAGAAACTGTGAGTGCCTGACAACTCAGAGGAACTGTGGTTCACAGTTAAACTCAAGCCAGTTAAAAATTACAACACAAGGTTGGGGAGATGTCCCCTGCAAAGGATCCAGGCTGAGTTCTCATACCAACATGGCAGCTCACAATCATCTATAACTCCAGTTCCAGAGAATCAAAGTGTGTGTGTGTGTGTGTGTGTGTGTGTAGTACTCGCCAAGTCCCACCCTAACTGAGGCCATACAGATGGTTGATAGCTGGCTACTGGTAGGCTGCCCATGCAACCAGTTTATCATCCATACAGCCAGATATGCATAGGACAGCACTAACCTGACCCAGTGGGTTATATAAAAAAGGTTTGTACACAAATTACTTAGCAATAACAAGAAATGAAGTACAGATTCTACAACATAACATTCTAATAAATAAAAAACAAAACACACACACACACAAACCCATATACTATATGGTACCATTCATAAAATGACCCAAACAGTCCAATCTATAAAAAAGAAAAAGAGGACTTGAGCTGGTAATGGAATTTCTTTCTGGGACAATGAAAATGTCCCATAATTAGATCCAGATGATGACACACACCTAGGTAAATACACTAACAATTGCACTGGGATAGCTAGAAACCGGAAATGGGAGAATTGCACAAGAAGTCCCTGTTTAGATGGCAAATATGGAACCATTTATATTTTGTATTTCAGGATTTTCTTTTAGAAGAAGCCTCATAAATGTTCCTCTACTCAAGAAACCTAAGGTTTAGACTACAAATTAGCTCCCCCAGAGCAGATGAACCTGCTCTGCTCCTACTTCTAAAACAGCCAAATCTAAAACTTAAGGAAGCACCGAACTTTGCCTTTCCTGAATCTTCAAATCTGCAGATTCTAACAAAGATAAAAACCCTTTATGTCATAATTTGGGGGAAATTTCAGAAAACAGGTTCAAACATATCCAGGGAAAATAGGTACAGGAAAAGAATCAGAACTCAAATTTAATGAAAGCTAGACTGGGAGTTTGGAAAACTGCATGAATTTTACGGTTTTCTTCCCCCCCCCAAAGTAAAGACTTCTAGAAAAATTATCTTCTATAGTATTCCTGAAATTATCACTGGACAGAGAATTTAACCATCTGACTGTACTTTAGCAATGTTAACTTTAATGTGGCATCAGTCAATACTGAGAACTGCCACTTGTAGGGTGGTGGGGTAGGGAAGAACCAATTCTCACTATGGACCCCTGGCTGACCTGCAACTCAGATCTGCCTGCCTCTGTCCTCTGAGTGCTGGGATTAGAGGCCTGTGACACCATATCTGGTTAGAATCACCAACCACTTCTTAGTTTGAAGTCCCCAGAGACCAAGCTGGGACAAAGCTATTTCTCAAATATTCTCAACTCTAAAATGGAATACTAGTAGTCATTTGAAAGAAGACAAAAAAGGTTGTGTGAAGAAGGGATGTAACTCATGTGACTCGGCACTTAGCACAGCGTTCGACAGATAGGAAGAATCCGTAAAAGTTTGACCGTCACAGTAACTCTGACGGGTTTCCAAATTAGTCAATAGCAAATAAGTAACAACAATTATATGCTTAATATATCTAAGAAAAGTGGCTAAAATGTTCACAAGTGGATAAACTGGAACAGTGACTATTAAAAGTAATCTGGGTTCTATTTACAAATCTGAGTAGTTTAATCACAGAACTCACTCTGTCGGCTGTGATTAAAGGCTTGGGCTACAATTTCAAGTATCACTAATAAAAAGAATTTAGTCAGAGACAGGGACCCTGGGACACCCTACAGTCCCAGCACACTGGAAGATGAAGGCAAGAGAGTCAGAAAATGAAGGTCATCCTCTGCTACATAAGGAACTCCAGACCAGTCTTGGCTACAAGAGTCACTGCCCAAAAATGGGGGAGGAGCAAGCATTGGAATTATATTTGCTGTGAAAGCCACTCACTCCAGGTGAGTATGACTGTGGCCAACAGCAGAGCTTTTCAAGTACTAAAAATCCAAACCCTCAAATCCTCCCAAACAACAATCTCTACCTATTAGTACCTTAGGCACCTGTTTCTCGTTATTTTTTTCCTCTTAATCTAGAAATGTACTCACCAAAAATGCTTCCCAGTTTCCTTCTTAGATTAAATCTCTGTGCTCACCGAACGGTGGTGGCACACGCCTTTAATCCCAGCACTCGGGAGGCAGAGACAGGTGGATCTCTGTGAGTTCGAGACCAGCCTGGTCTACAAGAGCTAGTTCCAGGACAGGCTGCAAAGCTACAGAGAAATCCTGTCTCGAAAAAACAAAGAACAACAACAACAAAAAACAAACCTCTGTGCTCACAGGCGGGAGGTCGTGGTGCACGCTTGTAATTCCAGCACCAGAGGATCTATGTGAGTTCGAGGCCAGCCTGGTGGTTTACAGAATGAGTTCCAGGACAGCCAGAGATACACAAAGAAACTCTATCTCAAAAAAATCAAAAATAATAAAAAAAAAATCTCTGTGCTCACCTCCTCACTGGCCTGCTCTAGTCTACAAATCAGAAACCACCAGGCCAGGAAACAGCACTAACTAGACGGGTGCTGTGGTCACACAACCCCTGTCCACATGTGAAACACTGCACACCTCCACTAGTCTTAGTGGCTTCCTTAGCCTGAAAACGGCTGGCGCGGATGGAAAGACAACCACAGCATGTAAGTTATATAACCCGAGCAACTGAAATGCTACTCCCATTTCACAGACAGGGTCCCGACTGGGGGACCTGCCAAGGTCACACTCGCCAGCAGGGGCGGCTGTTCTGCCCGGACACACAACTCCTTCCAGTATCGAGTCAAGCTCGCGCCCCTCGGGCGGCGCGGCGAGACACTCCCCTCCTTCGCCCACCGCCGCCGTGCCACAGGTGACCCGGCACCGTGGCGACGTCGCGACCCCGGCCCTCGGAGGCCGTAGCCTTGTTCCCGCAGCCGCCGACCCCACGCCCATTGTTCCCAGCCGGCTTACCTCCGAGGACGCGGTAGCAGGCCCCGCTGGGCCGCCAGAGGCCAGCTCCCGTCGGCCCAGTAAGCTCGGCCGGTGGCGGCAGGATCCGCGAAGGCGTACCCGGCGGCTTCGGCGCCTCCCCTCCTCAGCAGGCGCCGGAGGGGGCGCCTCTCCCTCCTCGCGAGACAGCGGAGACCCCGGCGGCGGCGGCTGCGACCCCTGTGACGTAGAGCGCTCATCACCGAAGGCAGTTTGGGGGCGGAGAGAAGGCGAGACCCACCCCCCGGCCCGTGCAGCACCGCGTGCCCCACCCCCGTCCCGGCGCATGCGCCGCGGAAGGCGCCCGCAGGGGGCGGGGCCTGGCGCGCGCACACCAGACCCTGCCCTGCCCCCACCACGGGGGGCGCCCGTCTGGGGGGTTGGGGGGTGGGGACGAGGCACCAACTCAGTAGCCACAGCCAAAGGGGCGGAAACCCGACTCTGGAAGCTTGGACAAGCTGCTCGGGTTCTCCCTAGTGTAGCAAGGATTGCTGAGCTCCCACAGCGCCCTCGTCCTCACGTCTTTTTCAGCTGGGATGAGCCCCAGGCGCCGAGCACTTCGGCAGCCATGACCTTTCTCCCAGCGGCCTGCTTCCCACTTCCCACAATCTAGACTAACACTGAATCAGACATCTCGGCGCCCAAGCCTGACAGCCAGGCCGCCCCTGCGAACACAGCATCCTCAGGCTCAACTGCACGCTCGCCTGCCAAACTGCCTTGCTTGGGGCTTAGCATGCCACACTTGCTGAGGTCCTAGACTCCATAAACGTCCCGTCAACACTTGTTGACGAGCAGATCCGCCATGCGGGTAACATTTTAGAATGCCACATATTTAAAAATATTTCCAGCAATAAGCGACAGTATTCTTGATGATCGGCAGAATTAAGTTTCCAGCGACTCTTTAGTTATATAAACGAGTGTATGACACTGTTCATATCAAACATAAACATATGAACGTCCATCCACATTTTGTAGAAAAGAATGCGGGTGGGGGGGGCAACTTTTAATGTTCCCAGCGTAACTATTCTCAAACTTACATGCACACGATGGCATGCTATTTTGCATTAATATCGCACTGCGACTGGAAAAAACAAGATGAGAAATGCCCATGTAAGCTCAAAAATAAGCGCTATTTTAACATTTTTCTTTCTTATTTCCTCCGCTGACTGAAAGGCGGGCTAGGCCCGGATCACGTGACGCGCTCCAACTCTGGGCGGAAGCGCGCCTGGGACCGTGGAAAGATGGCTGCTGCAGCGGGGTGGACGGCGCCCGAGAGCGGGCTCTAGGGTTCGCGCCACCCCGTCCCCGCCGTTCCCTTACCATGAGGCCAGTGAGTCGCCGCACCCTGGACTGGATTTACTCCGTGGTAGGTAACCCGGGCGTTGGAACTCCACAGGGCCACATCCCACGGCCCGCAAGCCGAAGGCCGACCGTTTGCTTGCAGTTCGGAACCCCAAAACCCATTCCTAACTTGAGCGTTTACGCCCAGCTCTCAGCTCCTCCTCTTCCTGGAGGACACGCTCTTCCGCCTCTGACGTCAGGGCTGCCGGGCCTCTTGGCCCCGAGGCTGCCTTTGAGTGAGTGACTCTGACAAGCTGCTCCCACCTGTAGCTAGTAACCTGGCCTAAGCAGAAAATGGACCCAGGACATTGATTTTTTTTTCCCTTTCCCTTCCCCTTTAGTTGCTACTTGTGATCGTCTTGCTTTCCTGGGGATTCGTCATCTATGCATCAACTGTAGCTGCACGACGACAGCTGCAGAAGGAGTTTCCAGACAAATTCTTTGAAATGAATGAACTTTGGTAATTCTTAACAGTTCTTTTCCCCAAATGGCACCTATGTAGACTTAAAAGTGAAATCCACAGTACAAATTGCGTATTGTCTTTTGTGATAAGCGTTAACATGCTAATTTTTGAAATAGATCGAACAGCCGTTTATGTATCAGGTCATAGATTTTCATTCTAGTGCTTCAAACACTTTCTATCCTTGTAGCACGATTAATAAAAACCCAGAGACAGATAATTGGGGTTCAGCCTGAAGGTTAGAAAAGCAAAACAGGGAGGGCCTTGGGCTTCCCATAGGGCAGGGTATCCTGCCCCATCTTAAAGAAGCAGGGGGAGGGTGGTGGGGTAGTGGGGGAGCGGGAGGGCCGGGAACAAGGGGAGTAAATGTAAATTTTTCTTTTAACAATAATAATAATAATAAATTTAAAAAAAAAAGAAAAGCAAAACAGCTAGCCACTGGTTCTTACCTTTGCCTCGGTCCGAAATGACGATCCTGCCTTCAGGAACCTCAGAATGAGACTGTGTGAGAGCTGTCTTCACCGGTCTTTTATTCCTCTCTAGTGCTGGGATTAAAGGCATGCACCACTACCTCCCAGTATCTAGTGTAGTTACTGAGGTTAAACGTGTATGTCACCAGTACCTTATTTGTAAGGCTGATCAGTGTGACTATTTTACTCACTGATCTTCAGGCAAGCTTTATTTATTAAAATACTAATGAAATATATGTAGTGATCTACATATCCTCTTGCCAAATCAGTACATAAACAAATCTATTGTGACTGAAGCGTATTTTGCATCCTGTTTACCTGATGGCTCTGTTCAGTATTTGTCTTTTTACTGTTAGTATCAAAACGGACGACTTTGGAAAGAAAATAACAACACTCTGAGAATAAGCTTTATTAGTTACTTTTCCAGGAAACAGATTCAGTAAATACAGCACTATATGAAGAGACTTTTGCTATTACACAAGTCTTTTAAGTTTTTAAGTGTTCTTTAATGATGGTGATCAGGAAAATCTTTCATTGGTGGAATTACTTCTCCAGTCTCCAGAATTGTATCACCCTAGGAAAAACAAGTAAATGCTTAATATAAATTTTTTCATTAAATATACAATTTGTTGTAAAATATTTCAACATTTGTCTAAAACAACAAATGACTATAAACATATTTTACCTTTCATTAACTCAAAATTAAGCCAGGCATGGTGGCACACACCTTTAATCCCAGCACTCTCGAGGCAGAGGTAGGTAGACCTCTGTATGAAGCCAGGCTGGTCTATACGCAAGTTCCAGAACAGACAAGAGTATCTATAGGGACCCTATCTCAAAAAAACAACCAACCAAACAAACAAACATTTATTTTCCATTTTATTTAAAACATTTCAATTTGGGGGCTGGAGCCATGGTTAAGAGCACTGCTGCTATTTCAGAGGACCCGGGTTCAATTCCCAGCACCTACATAGCAGCTCACATGCCTGTGACTCCTGATCCAGGGGACCTGGTACCTTCATACAGACATACATGCAGGCAAAACGCCAATGTACATAAAACAAATAATTAAAAAACATTTCGGGCTGGAGAGATGGCTCAGAGGTTAAGAGCCCTGACTGCTCTTCCAGAGGTCCTGAGTTCAATTCCCAGCAACCACATGGTGGCTCACAGCCATCTATAATGAGATCTGGTGCCCTCTTCTGGCATGCAAGCATACATGGAATGAATGTTGTATACATAATAAATACATAAATCTTTAAAAAACATTTCAATTTGGATGCTATATTTTTACCTATATTGATATATATAAAGCTACAAAATTGATCAAATTATTGCATTAGAACTTAAAACTTAAAAAGATATAGTCATAATAAAGTACACATTTAAACTGTATAATATAATTTTGAAGTATGGATACACCTGTGATATCCAGATAATAACACACAGCATTATAAGATTTAGTATTTTATTCCTCCCATCTACTCCAGCTTCCACCTCCAGTTTTCAGAAAGAGATTAAGTCTGGATAGGTGCTCACTGTACTCTGTTCCATGCTCAGACATTGTATGGAAAAGTTATTATGCTCTGGCATTCATGTTAATAAGGACTGAGACAAACAGACTGGAGAGGACAGCCTAACCGACACTAGCCTATCACCAGGAGAGAGAAAACGAGTTCTGTTAAGCCAGAGACTTGCAACACTATCATGGCTTGTTCTAGTCTAAATTAGATGGCCATTGTGCAGATTCTCAAAAGGGAAGATTCTGGAAGTGGTCAACAACATGGAAACAGGAAAGAACCACTGTAGCAAAAAAAAGAAAAAAGAAAAAAGAAATAAAAGAAATGCAACAAACCCCCTGATAAGGTCTCCAGAGCAGGGCCAGGTCTTAGCCTTTGTACATGAATGGCAAACACACAATTAGATAAATAACCAGGCAAGCAAGAATAAATACTAATTAGTCAACTGACAAAACCAGTAAGTGAACGTCCTGTTTTGAGTCTACCTGGGGTCTGACACACATTCATTACATGTAAGTAAATAACAAAAGTTTCCTGAAGCAGAGTAACGATAGGGACAGTTAGCCAATTTTGATGACTCTCCCTAACAGTCTCTTGTTGCATTTGATAACAGACCACTGTCACATATGCTACTTAATGGAAGTTTTTGAATTTACAGTTATGGTGGTTCACTCATTACTTGTAAGCAGAGATAGATACTATATTTTAGCATACTAAACAATAATAGCCTCTCTAACAACCAATTGATAAAAATACCAATTGACTATATATAATATATATGTATATTGTTTCTATGAGGACCTAAAGCAGCATTGACAGAATAAAGTGCATGTTTAAACTGTGTAATATAACTTAAGTGTGGATATACCTATGAGAACATTGCCACAACCAAGTAAATAATACTTATCATAACAAGATTTAGTACTTTATTCCAAAATACTAAATTTTTGTTTTTGAGATAGAAACTCATATAGCCCTGGCTGTCCTGAAACACACATGCAGGCCAAGCTGGCTTCCAACTCACAGAGATCTTCCTGCCACAGCAGAGGAGTTCTGGGGTTAAAGGTATACACCAACACACCCAATTTAATTTAAATTTGAATTAACAAAAAGTACCACTTCAGGCTTCTGCTGTAGTCCTTTACCCATGAAAAGCTAGGAGTTCCTTCTGCTCTAGGGCAGTCAAGGTCATAAAACAAGGTTAAAAAAATAAAATATGAAAAAAGAAAAAAAAAAGGTTAAGAAATACAGTGTCCCTTAAAGAAATGTTCAACATCCTTAGTCATCAGAGAAATGCAAATCAAAACAACTCTGAGATTCCATCAATGGCCAAGATCAAAAACACTGATAACAACTTATGCTGGAGAGGTTGTGGGGAAAAGGGAACATTTCTGCATTGCTGGTGGGAATGCAAGCTGGTACAACCCCTTTGGATGTCAGTGTGGAGATTTCTTAGAAAATTAGGAAACAACCTTCCTCAAGACCCAATAATACCACTTTTAGGTATATATCCAAAGGATACTCAATCGTGCCACAAGGACACGTGCTCAACTATGTTCATAGCAGCATTGTTTGTCATAGCCAGAACCTGGAAACAACCTAAATGTCCCTCTACCGAAGAACGAAGAACGGATAAAGAAAATGTGATACATTTACACAATGGAGTACTACACAGCAGAAAAAAATAGCAACAGCTTGAATTTTGCAGGAAAATGGATGGAACTAGAAAACATTATTCTGAGTGAGGTAACCTAGACAGAAAGACAACTGTCACATATACTCACTCATAGGTGGTTTTTAAACATAAAGCAAAGAAAGCCAGGCTACAAACCACAATCCCAGAGAACTTAGACAACAATGCAGACACTAAGAGAGACTTACATAGATATAATCTACATGTGGAGTAGAAAGTATAAAAAAAAATTAAAAAAAGAAATACAGTGTCCACTCCTCATTTTCAAATTCAGTTGCTACATCATACTATCATTTTTCCTCCTCCAATAATGCACAAACACACTTAAGCTGACAGTAAGAAAGGGACATTTTATCCCAATGAACCTGGTAATCACTTGTAGAACGGGAGGAGATAATGTACAAGTGTAAAACTAGAGTTTTGAGACTTACTGGGAATATCCTGGGCTTCGTGTCAACGATGCCATATGGTTTTGCCTGCAATAAAAACAATTCTGTGTAAATTAGAGTGTTAGAATTTTTTCTGAAAAATATGTTAGATCTTATCCTAAATTTTTACTTAAGCCCCAAATTTCCCTAAAATTCTGGCCCACATTACATTCAACATCTCTGCTTATGTCACTAGGCATCTCAAAGTCTGCCACACCCACAACTGAATTTTCTCTTGCTCCACAGTTGCTGCTACTCCTGTTCCCTGTCTTGACTAATGGCACCTGTATTCCCTCAGTGCTAAAAACAGAAGCCTTAACTCCCCAGCAGATCCTGCTGGAACCACCTTGAAAATATACCTTGCATCCAAGTGAATCCCTTGCCCATGCTTCTTGATGTTTTTGCCAGGACTGCTCCAACGGTACCTACTGGCCACCTGGCTTCTACTAACGCCCCAACAACACAGCCAGCATGATCCTTTCAACATGGATCGCATCTTAGCTCAAAGTTTCCTAATCCTTAGAGAAGAAGATGGAGTACTTGCTATCTCTTAACCCTCCATGATCTCACCCCTGGCTAACTACTGGACTTCTACACACTCTCTCCCTCAGTGCACCTTAGTCACAATGGCTCCCAAGCTATTAGGCACATCGATAAAGCCTGCTGTGTCCCAGGGCTTTCGTGCTCATTGATTCTTTACCTGAAATGTACTCCTGGCTATCTGCTTGTTCCCCCACCTCATTCCAGTGAAGTTCCTTTTAGTGTTACTTCTACAGAAAAGCCCAATTAAAACAGCAGCTCCCTGTCTTTATTCTTCTACCCTGCTCAATTTCTCTTCTGGAGAACTGATCACCTCTTCTAACCATACATGCCTCTTAATCGTGTGCTTATTGCCAGTATCCAAGACGAGAATAAGCATTTCATGAGGCAGGGATACAGTCTGCTGTGTATACGGCTATAACCCCTATTTACAGTGTCTGAATATAAGAGGTGCTTAATATATAAATGCAGAACAAGTTCATAAAGCACGTATGTCTGCACTAGACACCATACCAAAATATTTAAAAGATTATTGGCTTGATATAAGACAAGTGGACAATGATTGTGAAAGAAACTTAGACTATGATATGAGGATAATAAAATGTCTTTATTATATGAACTGTGGCCAGGGTCAGAGAGGTGACTCCAGGTAAATAACACAGGCCTGGCAACCTGAGTTCCATCTCTAGAACCCACATGAAGATAAAAGGAGAAAACCAACTCCACAAAGTTGTTCTTTATTTCCACAAACATATAGGACAGCTGTACCCCCACCCACACATTAACGATACATACTTAAAAATTTTATTCTAAAAAGAACTGTGGCCAAAGTCAAGAAGATATTAAATGTCTTCAGAGAGATGTAGAATTCAGTTCTGAAACAAGTGCTATTACAATGAAGCTGCAGGATCTACCTGGACAAACCAGGAGAAAGAATAAAAGGTAAGTGGCCCCAGGCCCCACCAAACAATAATGTCAAAGCATGAATCGCTAAAGGAAGAAACCATATTAATGTCTCTTTTTGTCAACCTAACACTGTAGCATATTAAATATGCTTCTCCTAGAGGACAAATGTCTTTTCACTCCTAAGAAAACTTGACCATAGAGATGATAAAGAAAACCACACTCAGTCTCAATAGGTAAATGTCAACTTTTAAAAGTTGGGATAGGACTAGAGATAGGCTTAGATGTGAAGACTGCACACTGCTGTTCCAGAGGACCAGAGTTCAGTTCCCAGCACTCACAATGCCTGGCTCACAGTTGCCTCTAACTCCAGTTCCAGGGAGATCTGACTCCTCTGGCTTCCACTCATCCGTACTCACATGAACATACCACACAGAGATACAGACAGACATGCACACATGAATGGAAAATAAATCTTTAAAAATGTAAGTAAGGGTGTGTAGGGAAGGGAAGTGGGTCTGGGAAGAGTTGGAAAAGAGGTGAATATCATCAAAACACTTTGTAGTATAAAACTGTCAAAGAGCTATAAAAATAGGCAACTACAAAGAAAAAGTTGGGATGACCTATATTCTATTGTCAGGGTGTTTTTTTTTATTTTTTTTTTAAATATTTATTATGTATACAATATTCTGTCTGTGTGTATGTCTGCAGGCCAGAAGAGGACACAAGACCTCATTACAGATGGTTGTGAGCCACCATGTGGTTGCTGGGAATTGAACTCGGGACCTTTGGAAGAGCAGGTAATGCTCTTAACCACTGAGCCATCTCTCCAGCCCCAAGGGTGTTTATAAAATAATCTGGCTACTTCTAAATCTAAAAGATGAGACTCAGGATTATAATAAAAATGTATAATGGACAAACTTCTGATTTGAAGGTGAAAAACATTGCTTCTTAGAGGCACCAGTATACTATATAAATGCCTAAAAAAAGTTTATAAATGGGTCTAAAGTGCTTAAGGAATGTGATTACATGTGTGAGTGGATTGTCCTAAGAGTTCAACTTCAGTTAGTTCCAAGGCTGTCAGGACACTTTTTATCGGAGGTATGGCAGTTTAGTTAGACAAAAGCACACTTTAAAAAGTAACTAACAAACTAACTTCCAAGGCAATACTCTGCACAGAACACAACAGCCACTCTCAGCTGTTTCACACCTTCCCTGCCAAAAGACAGTGTTCTTCTCCAGCGATGAGATACGTAAGATCAACAGTGACATGGGAAGGCCATGGAGTTGCTTGTGAACGTGGTTCTCAAGTCCATCAGCACAGAAATGGAAACCATTCTCTGACCCTTGGAGACATAAACTGTTAGTTCATTTTATTGTTGCAGAAGGGTTTTCTGCCGGTTTCCTAAATGAAAACAACCCAATTCAAATCCTGACTAGCCCCTACTAACCTTACTGCTTACACATCAGACAGGCCATGACAACATGGACCCTCCAGGAACTATTAAGGACATGAAAATATGTCATTTCAAATTAGTTTGCTTTGCTTTTTGTTTGTTTGTTTGTTTTGTTTTTCGAGACAGGGTTTCTCTGTAGCTTTGGAGCCTGTCCTGGAACTAGCTTTTATTTTTTTTTCTTTTTTTTTTTTTTTTTAACTTTTCGGTGAAATTTTATTAGGTGTTGCATCATGATTCAGGGTCCCAG
>JAQHUG010000048.1:1212171-1228497 GCA_028555095.1 Dicrostonyx torquatus
AAATCTGTCAATGTAATCCACCATATAAACAAGCTGAAAAATAAAAATCACATGATCATCTCATTAGATGCTGAAAAAGCATTTGACAAAATACAACATCCCTTCATGATAAAGGTCTTGGAGAGAGCAGGGATACAAGGAACATACCCAAACATAATTAAGGTAATATACAGCAAGCCAACAGCCAACATCAAACTAAATGGGTAGAAACTCCCAGCGATTCCACTGAAATCAGGAACAAGACAAGGTTGTCTGCTCTCTCCATATCTATTCAATATAGTTCTTGAGGTCCTAACTAGAGCAATAAGATACCAAAGGGAGATCAAGGGGATACAAATTGGAAAAGAAGAAGTCAAACTTTCACTGTTTGCTGATGATATGATAGTTTACATAAGTATTTATTTATTACTATTGATTTTTTTGAGACAGGCTCTCTCTATGTAGCCCTGGCTGTCCTGGAACTCACTGTGTAGCCCAGGCTGTCCTGGAACTCACAGAGATCCTCCTGCCTCTGCCTCCTAAGTGCTGGGATTAAAGGCATGCACTATTAAATTTTTAAAATTTCAACTTTTAACTTTTTGAGAAACAGTCTAGTCTTCTTAAATAAAAGCAACAATTCCTTAACTTCATCTTGTTACACTTTATCATAATATACCTTACAAAATACCAAGTGCAAAAATGTTTAAGCTCAGTGTTTCCTCAAATCTTCCAGAAGGATGACTGCATTCCTTCTCCCCCCCCACACAAACACTCTCTCTCCTCTCCTCCTCTTCCTCCCCCTTCTCATCATTCTTCTTCTTAGGCAATTTGAGGGGTGTGGGTTGGGGACACAGAAGAAACAGAATCCAAACCATCCCAATCGATTGTGTTGTAAACTTACATAATAATTGATGTATTTTGCCTTCATTTTTTTATTGATATGTGACTTAGCATCTCAAAATCATGGCAAGCACTTCCTATCCCAGAACTCAGTGGCAGGGGTGGGGGGCTGAGGTCAGAGGATTCTGAATTCCAGAGGAGTGTACCCTCCTCAAATCTTTACTGTGGCTGAGTTGGCTCATCTCCTCAAGCCTCTCAGAGAAACTCAGCTCCTCGCTGACCCGTGTCCCTCGCTGCTATAAAACCAGAGACCTAAGTCACTTTATGTTATTTTATTTTTATTTTGTTTTGTGTGAATGGGTGTTATGATTGCATGTATGCCTGTGTACCACATCTGTGCAGTGCTTACAGAGGGCAGAAGAGGGAGGGAATCAGACACTGTGGAATTATCATGAGTCACCCACCAGGTGGGTGCTGGAAATCCAACCTGGGTCTTCAGCAGAGCAGAGCAGCCAGTGCTTTTATTGGCTGAGCCATCTCTCCAGGCCCCACGACTCATTCTCGACTGCCCTCCTTAGTCACAGGCTCTCTTCTGAGAAGCAGTAGAGCAATAATGTGCGAATCTGGTTTATCCCACTCATGGATTAAATGTCTCTGTATATATATATATATAAAAAAACAACCAAATTCCCATAGCTGGTAGAATATTCTTTGCTTTGTTTATATTAAACAGTATGTTCTAACCATGATTTAAGTACATCCCACCATGCTTCTGCATGTATGTCCGAGTCTTACCACATGTGACCATAAGCATTGTCCTTGCAGCTGGGTAGCTCATCGTTTTCATTAACCAAATTCCTTCTGAGGTCTTGTGCAATCAGGTCATTCATCTGTTCTCTCAATAATCATTTCCCTTAGCATTTTATTTATTTACTATTTATTTTCAGTTTTTTGAGACAGGGTTTCTCGGTAGCTTTGGAGACTGTTCTGGAAAGTAGCCCTTTTACCCCACACAGGCCTTGAGCTCACAGAAATCCTCCTTCCTCGGTCCTCCTATGTATCTAGGGTTTAAAGATTGTTTTATAAGGTCTAGATTTTTGTATATTTACTTTTAATTTATCTACTTTTAATCCACCATCCCTGCATCCATCACATATCATTCCATTACTTGCAGGGCGCAGACATTGTCCTCAGTCTTGCAATACAGACACAAATGACTCACAGTCCATCGCTTTCGGGAATATGGAGTGTCTGTGGGAGCCACGTCAGTATTTGCAATGAGCAGGAAATAACAGAATCAGTCATATTTTTGATACTGCGACCGCACTAGGTGTGGGGGTTAGCTACACAGGAGAGCAGGTCATAGCAGCAAAGGAAACACAAAGCTGGAAGGACCTAGAGCAGTGGTTTTCAACCTGTGGGTCATGACCCCTCTGGCAAATCTTTATCTCCAAAAAAAATTTACATTAGGATTCATAACAACAGCAAAATGACAGTTATGAAGTAGCAATGAAAATAAGTTTCTGGTTGGGGGTCCCCACAACATGAGGAACTGTATTAAAGGGTCACGGCATTAGGAAGGTTGAGAACCACTGGTCTAGAGGGACAAAGTCCTCTTGTCATCAGTCTGACAAGAAGAAAGGACACTCAAGGACACAGTACCAACAGGCACTTCCCGTAATCCCTGGATGTTTCTATTCAGGAGCAGGGTGTTCAGTCGTATCTCCTCCCATCTCGAGTGTGCTTTTTGGGTACAACAGAAGATAGCAGCTATCGGAGCAGTGTTTGCCTAAGTCCATCTTGTCTGTATGCTTAGATGATCTGGAGTGCTGGCTTAGCTTTAAATTCAGTTCTCAGTGATGGTTTCCAGAGCTCTTGTTATCCTGCCTCCATCTTGGATAGACTGTTCATTTCCCCCTCCCCTTTGCACAGCTTACCCTACAAAAGCAATGGCCTTCCAGTTTAACCGCCCATTCACCTCCTCCCCTGACCAGGCTTGCCTGCCTTTCTTCCTTCCAAAAACAGCTTAATCCGGTTCTTCCTCTGCAGACTCGGTCCTCTGCAGCCACTAGTTTCTTCTCTCTTTGCTCATCTAAAGTCTTTGTAGGTGCTGAATGTCTGCCAAGTGGGGCCCCGCAAATAGCGCAGGAAAGAACTTTTCACTGTCGCACATTGTATACCCTGATTATTGTGGAAATAAACACACATCATATATTGCAGGGCATCTTGGCATGGAGATTATTAAGAACTTGAATTAGCGTGGAAGAAAGTTCGACAGCATGAGGTCATTATGAGAGATTACAATGGCACTATGAGAGCAGACAGGCTCCATTCCTAAACACCCTACAGTGCAGGCACCCTTCCTGGATTCGTCATGACTGCAGTGGCAGGAAGCATTTCTACCCAAGCATCGTCATCACCATCACAGCCTGCTTATCTGGCCCCCAAACGCGCCTGAGTGTTCTTCGTGGCTCCGCTTTTCCGCGTGCTGTTGGTGTCTTCAGCATTTATCAAACACATACTTACTCCAAAACTGGCACAAATGAGTCAGAAACATCCTTCCTGACGGAGAAGAATGTTCTCTCAGGCCGGCCTCTCTCTTTCCTTCCGTCTTCTCTCCTATACTCATCACTGCAATTAACAAACAGACCCCAAATCTTCAGCTTACAGTAATAAGATGTGCTCTGTGTTCATACCACAGGCCATTGAAGGGCATGGTGTTAGAATAGGAAGGGAGGATAAGGACGGCTATCAGGGGATTTGGGAGAAGCAAAGAAATTATGGAGGATATTTTAGAAGCCAAGTTCGATCCATATTCCACCTGCCAAAATTCAACCACGGGGCCCCGCCTAACAGCAGTAGGGTCTGGCAAATGGAATTCAGTTTTTTCTAGTGAGAACATAAAATGAATTTGGAAAACAAACTCTCTCTCTCATTGGCCATTGTCTCTCGCCTTCCTGTGGACACGTATTTTGACCTTTCTTGTGATGTCAGCAATGTGTTTGTGAGCTGTATAAACTCAACAGCATTTATAACAAACATCTGTGTCCCGTGTCCCTTTCCATTCTGTGAAAACTGTACCTTATTTTATAGATAAACATCTGAGACCATGGTTGGGGGTGAGGGGGACAGTGTGAAAGGAGACAAGCAAAAAGATAGTCATCCATGGATAGGGAATCAGTAAGTAACTTTTGGAAAGTTGATGGAGTATATACCCACACTCAAATAAATCAACTCAGGGATTAGAATTGGAATTCATTTATCAGTAGGCTGAATAACACCAGGAATGGTCCATTTGCCACCTCCCATGCCAGCCCTGTGCTAGGGATCCAAACTAAGGCCTTGGACATGCTAGGCACCTGCAGTCCTGAACCCGACCCGCGGGTCCAGTTATTCAGGGTCCGAAGAGGCTCCTACCTGAAAATCATGGGCGAGAGAAAAGAACGAGACCAAGCAAAATCTCTCTTGTCAAGGTCTCACTTTATTAGGGAAGGAAACCAGTATATATAGCCCCGAAATGTGGAGCTGGTGGAGGTCGAGGCAGAGAGTGGAACTGGGGGTAATAAACACCTAGTTAGCTAACTAGCATACCTATGCAAACATTCCTTTGTGGAATGCTAATTAAGGAAGAGGGGAATCTCTGTAAATCTCCTGGAGGCAATGGCTTTGTAAATTTCCTAGAGTCAAAAATCCTAGCTGGCTCTGTTAAACATTCTAAGTTAAAGGGCCTTTGATGACCTTCTGTAATTATTAGGGCGAATGGTCCCTGACATATCTGTAATTATTAGGGCGAATGGTCCCTGACACAGTCCCACTGAGTTACATCCCCAACCTCCCCCATCCTTTCCTTTTTTTTTTTTTTTTTTTGAGACAGAGTCTTGCTGTGTAGTCTAGCCACTCCTTGAACTCACGCCAATCCTCTCGCCTTAGGCTCCGAGTGCTGGGATTACATGCATGTGCCATCTCGCCCAGCTAACCGTGGTGTTCAAATACTCAAGGATAGGGTCTTACAGTGCCGCTGTGCGTTTATGGCTAGTGGACTCCACTAGGTGGCGCTGTTTAAAAGCATCACAAAGCCTTAGGAGCTGCAAGGCTTTCTGATGGACTGTAAGCCTTCCTGCTTTTTCGAGAATTTAGGGCACTTTGTTACCAGTTGTAGCTGGTTTTCCTAAAACATCATTGAAGCGGTAAATTTAATCTTTTAGCATGACATGGAAAATGTTTTGGTAAGATAATTCAGCCTAAAATTTTCTTAAAAGAGAGTTAGTATCTTATTTTGAACAAATCGTTGAAAATAAAAAACCTGCCTCCAAATGACAGCCTGTCGCCCAAAGTGCAGCATCAGCAGCAGGGACTCAGAAGGCAGCCCAAGCTGTAAATTTCCCTTGCTCAAAGTGAATTTTAAAGCCAACACAGATTCTGCTTTCCGTTTTTTTTCTAAGCTCTATTTTGAGACACACATTTTGAAACTCCTAAAGTAATCTGCTAAGTTATATAGATTCTGTCAACTCCAGATGAGTCCAAAACATCCAATTAAAAATACTCCCTGTAACCAAAATATAATTACAATCAAAGCTTCAAACCCAGCATTTAATAAGCATTGCCTCATTTGCCATCCAAAGGCAACCCCACCACTGCTGATGAGACAGAACAGGGGCCCGCTGTCTCTCTCCCAGCTACGCATCTGTGCACACAGGTGTCCTGAGTCCCAGGTGTGGGCTCGTAAAGTGAGAAGGGAATCTGAGCTGGGAAGATGGGTCAGTGGATGATACACTTGCCATTCTAGCCCAAAGGCCAGAGTCGGGGTGGTTAGGACCCAAGGAAAAAGCCAGACAGGCATGATGCTTGTGGGTAATCCTAGCGCCCTGAACTCGGACACAGGGCAACACTGCAGCAAGCTGGCTAGCCCAGACTAGTGAGCTCAGACACGAGCACACATACTCACAACATGCGCATACAGATGCCAACGGAGGGTTTGTCTGTAACAGACGGAGAAAGTAGAGGAACTGCAGAAGGTCCCTGACTCCACCTTCCTTCCGCTGTGCAACCCTCGGCCGGTTCCCTGGGGACCAGTGAAGGAGCTCCCCTCTTTTCTACTCTCACCATCCTGTAGGCAAATTTGATGGTAACATTGGTTTGCTTCCAGCAACAAAGGAGGCCAAAACAAAAGCATCTATTCCTGCCATCCCCCAGGGTTCCATGTAATTACACGGAGCCCCTACCCTACATTCCACATCACTCAACAGTCCCAATCATATCAACAACTGTTAAGTGAGAAATCTGAACCTCGCAGTCTGGCTAGAGGGGCCTCCCGCCAGTGCTGTGGTCGTGTTCACGGCCTTGGAAAGCTCACTGAGAACACTTTCTTGTTCTTCCAACACTGTGGAAGCCATAATATTTCTCACCTACTAGAACCTAAGTCCAGAAACAACTACATAGTTCTCTGTGGGCTTGTCTGTGTGGGAAGTTAGAGTGAGGAATTCAGAACCAAGGAATTAGGGTTGGCTAGGCTGATGGGTAAATAATTCCACCATTGGCCACGATGATTAGATTTCTCTGTCACCCTTAAATAACTAGAAAACCAGGCAGAAATGCATGGAGTCATGGTTTAAAGACATAGGCAGCATGGGTCTATGATACATAACAGAAGTGAGAGAGGGGAGGTAGGTGAGACCACAATTATCTCAGTGCTCTGCTGAATGAAGTTTCTAGATGGAACCACAGGAAGAGAATTCCAAACCAAGCAAAACAGAGTCATTAAGTTTCAGAGACTACGGCTGAAATTTGAGGAGACGATGACAACTGGACTCCCTCTCAGACAGGAAAGGCTGCAGAGAGCTCAAGCCATCTGCAGAAAAAACGTTCTGAGCTTCTGAATGAATGAATGATGATTCAGAGAGGTCAAAAGTAAAAGGACCAAAAGCACATGCTGTGTTAGCTACTTTAGCATCACGTGACAAAACGCCTACCAGGAAATGCTTTCGTCAGGAGAGGCAGGCCTGAGCCTTCGTTTTCAGAGGCTACGGTGGCATCACGGGGCAAGGAGCAGCACAGAGTAAGGCAGTGAAGTGTGTGCCAATAACTGTCCACATGGTGGTGACCAGGAGGCAGAGAAAGCACGTGGGGCACAACCTTCCAAAGTTTTCCTTTGGTGGCTTACTTCCATCAGCTGGACCTGCGTCCATAGGACCCACAAATACAACCGGAATCAAGGTATGAACAACATGACTCATTTTTTTTTCTTTGTTGCTCAGAAAAAAAAAAGCAACGTTAAATTATTCAAATGAAAAGTAGGACAATTATCTTTTACAACAAAACACAAATCTATGAACTAAAACGGATGCTAGAGTCAAATCTAAAATAATGATAAACAGAATGACTGACCTTCAAGATCTCATCCAGCCCTAAGTTATTCCTAACTTATTCCAGAAGTTCTGGAATTATCCAAAATGTTGTCTTAATTCTATTCAAATAAATTAATTTCATTTATTAAAACTATTGTAAATATTGTATTATCATCGTTGTGTCAAGCAAGCAATATCAATAGCCCTGATGTAAACACATAAGAGGCAGGAAGGACGCTTATGGTGTAGCTTGTTCCTCCTAACCGAAGCATTCCTTATGGACATAAGGAGGGAGGCTCACAGAATTCACATACAAGTTACAAACTCTCAGGACAAAGTCCCGTATCAGGAGGTTGGAGGTTATGGAAGCATAAGCAGTTTCTGGGAGAGCCAAGAATCATCAATGGAGCTGCCTGCAAATTGGGCTGGAAGTGGAGCGATGTAGCTGTCAGGGGCAGACTCCATGCTGAGATGAGCTTCCTGAGTTAAACTGTCAGTCAACCACGTTCCAAATAAAACTCATTGTTTCACCAAACAACGGTTAGGCAGTGCCCTGGTTAGTCCCTACTGCTGTTCTGTCAACTTGACACAAGCTAGCGTTATCTGAAACGAAGAATCTCAGTTAAGGAAATTCCTTTATTAGATTCCCTGTAGGCAGCTCTGTCCAGGAACTTCTGTTTGTTTGATGGTTGATTAAAGATTGATGGGGGGGGGGCTGGAGAGATGGCTCAGCGGTTAAGAGCACTGACTCTTCTTCCAGAGGTCCTGAGTTCAATTCCCAGCAACCACATGGTGGCTCACAACCATCTATAATGAGATCTGGTGCCCACTTCAGGGGTACAGGTATACATGCACACAGAATATTGTGTTCATAATAAATAAATAAATCTTTAAAAAAAAAAAAAGATTGATGTGGGAGGGCCCAGCCACTGGGTGGTGGCAGGTCGCATAAGAAAGTAGGCTGAGCCTGCCATGGACCACAAAGCCAGTAAGCAGTGCTCCTTCACGGCTTCTGGTCACCAGGTTTCTGCCTTGAGGTCCTGCCCTGACTTTCTGTGATGGTGGCCTGTGGTGTGGAAGTGTAAGCCAAATGAAACCCTTCCGCCCTAGGTTGCTTTTGGTCATGGCGCTTTATCACAGCAATAGAAGCCTAGCTAAGACAGAAATTGGTAGCAGGAGTGAGGTGCTGCTGTGACCGGTCTGACCATGGTTTGGGGGACTGTGGAAGGACGTTGGAACTTGGGGCTGAAAAGCCATTGAGTGTTCAGAGCTTGCTGGGCTGTTGTGAGAACTTGGAAGGTAATGCTGAAGGCAACGCGGAGGATGGAGACCTAGCTGTGGAGTTTCAGATGGAACATTTGAAAGCCCCGTTAAAAGGCTTTATCAGAGGCATTAAGTGATATTTTAATTAACACTACGTGGTTCTGAAGAATCAACTGTGATTAAAAAGAGACCAGGGTCACTAAAGTGAAACCTTTACCAGGACAGTTAACTCCTGTTAGATGGAGCCGAGAAATGAGCTATGACTAAGAGGAGACGAGCATCACTAGGGTGAAATATTCTGAAAGTATTTCCTCAGGGTCAGCACAAAGAAGCTCTGGCCCAGAGGAGTCCAAGGCTGTATCTCATACTGGCAGCTGAACTTGGTACTGTATAAGAGTCACCCAGGTGGTACTGGTTTCAAAGGAATGGAGTCACAGAGGGCAGTCAATGCATGTCACTGGATGGCAGTGCTGGTGTCCCTGAAGAGAGGCAAAAGGAAGCCACTGGCCAAGGTGCATCCTCAATTGCAGTGGAGACGCCAGCATACTGTAGCATGGAACAACCACCAAGGGCAGGCACAGCTGTGAAGTGAAGCTGGTCTGAATCTGAGAGACAAGCTGTGTATGCTGTTTC
Organism: Dicrostonyx torquatus; assembly: GCA_028555095.1. Classification (NCBI taxonomy): domain Eukaryota; kingdom Metazoa; phylum Chordata; class Mammalia; order Rodentia; family Cricetidae; genus Dicrostonyx; species Dicrostonyx torquatus. The sequence goes on from JAQHUG010000048.1 coordinate 1,221,231, forward strand.
TCTCAGAAAGCAAAGCTATATGGTAGGGTCTTGCGGGCCATCATCTAAGTGTAAGCGGGGAGGAGCTAGGAGCATAAGGCTATAACACCACTTTAGCCCTAAGTAAGTCCAGCCTAGTTACTGTCCTTAATAGCCAATGATTGGGTGTCTTTGATGCCCATGGAGAAATGGCCTGAACTAACATGCAGTATTCTGTGAACCCTGCCGTGGAACAATCTTTGTACACTGTAAATACGTATTGCTCTCACTGTTAATAAAAAGCTTTGATCAATGACTAGGCAGGACATTCGTGGCAGAGAGAATGCTGGGAAGAAGGAAGATGGAGTCAGAGGAGTCACCAACCAGATGGAAAGAAAGCAGGCCATACAAGAGAGGTAAAAGCTATGAACCTTGGGGCAGCACATAGATGAATAGAAATGAGTTAATTTAAGTTGTAAGAACTGGTTAGTAATAAGCCTGAGCTATCAGCTGAGCATTTGTAATTAATAATAAATCTCAGAGTGGTTATTTGGGAAGCAGCTGGCAGAACAGAGCTGATCACAGTTCTGATGAAAACCTTCATCTACAAATGGCACCCAAATGTCTGGCATCTACATTCACCTAAGACTTGAGAAAGCTTTAAAAGGCTCTAAACATACAAAAACAGAGCCCAACATACCTTCCTAGTCTCGTGTCTCTCATGTCGACCGCAGTACAGGGACACATTTCCTGGCAGCATTTAGGAAATCATGAACTAAGCCACATGGTAGGTTTTCCAAGTCTCTTACATGGACTGTGGTACAGAAAGGAATCTTCTAGCTGCTGCCTATGGGCTTGAGCTGCCAGGACCAGCTCCACCAGTGAGCTGCGTGGTGGGATTGGGGTTTTTACAGACAGAAAAGGTTACAGATGCAGCCGGACAGTGGTGGCATACGCCTTTAATCCCAGCACTCAGGAGGCAGAGGCAGAAGGATCTCTGTGAGTTCAAGGCCAGCCTGGTCTACAAGAGCTAGTTCCAGGACAGGCACCAAAACTACAGAGAAACCTTGTCTCGAAAAACCAAAAAAAAAAAAAAAGGTTATAGTTTTAAAATAATAAAGTCCTTAAAAAGGGAGTAAAGTAATATAAAAGGGAAAAAAAGGGTACGTAAAGATGGGAAAAAGAGTCTAGATTCTGTATGTTATTGTGTTGTCTTTATATTTTCTGATTGCTAGTAAAGGAATGACAGCTGCTGAGACACATTGGATTATGAAAACTGCTAAATTAAACCAACCTATATATTTTAAAACATTTTGACTTCAAAATGGAAGCCAGAAGATATGATACTTTGGGGAAGAGGTTATGCTTTTATTTCTACAGGAAATGAGAGGCTACAGATTCATTCCTGGTTGATATGGATCAGGTTTGATCAAGGAAGAGCCCTCCTGAAATTCTGACTACAGACATAAGGAAATAAACCTAGAAAAAAAAAAACAAAGCACGTAATGTATATTTTACCTGCTCAAACATTAAAAAATTTTTTAACTGACTTATACAGACCACATATTCCATACCTGTAATATATATTACCTTTAAAAGTTTATGTATTTTTAGAACAAGGAGACCAGACACCAATAAAAATGGATGGTCCAGGTAATCCAGCATCTCAGAATGCCTCTGTTACAATTCTTGAGTTCCACATTCAGAACAAGTTCAAGGTTGCTGACTGAGATGATCCAGACTTTTAGACTACTCTAGCCAAGACTTAACCATTATCCTGAATTTCCTCAATGTTCCCACAGAGGTACCAGAGTCCCCAGACAATAGGAAGTGGTCTAGAGAAGATAATGTCCACATTTCCAAATGGGGGTTATTGATGTTTGTTATCATTTAAGTGAAGTTGGTTACAAGTTGTTATTGGTCATGGTTTAAAAAAAAAAGGCTAAACAAAAGAGTGAAATTCAAAGATGTCTTTCCAAAGGAAAAAGGGGGATATGATATAGGGATGATAGGGAAAAGAGTAGATTATTGACTCTACTTTAATCCAAAAACAACTATTAATCTCAAAATATTTTACATTGGTATGGATTTTGGTATATTGATACAAGTTTAAAGTTAATTTCATGATACTGTATATGTGTTTCTACTTTTGTTTGGGGTTTTGTGTTCATTAGAAAATATAATGTATAATTTAGTCATCTATAATAATTAAATTTGTAGTCATATTAGGTATGTTTTCAAGGTTAAACAGATATATTCAGGTAGATAGTCTTCAAACTCTTCAAAGACCCACAGAATATGATATTTAATATGTTTAATATCCTAAGGCTTTTCTTGACAATGAGACATGTCTGCTCCTGGCAGTACCAATTTACTTCACAGAAGGTGATGGGTGCCGAAAAAACTTCATATGGAGTTTGCTTTCTTTATGGCAAAAGCTAGCTAGCTACTTGGGCAAAGAAACTGCCCTCGCTGTTATGAAATAATTTTTTTGTAAATTGTGAAGATGTATCATTTCCAAGTCACCTTCTGATTCGTTTAATAAAACAGTTGACTGGCTGGTAGCTAGGCAGGAGGTATAGGTGGGACAGCCAGACAAAGGACACTGGGAGGAAGAAGGACAGAGTCTCGGGAGACACAAGCAGACACCGAGGAGAGCCAGTTGAACATGACGTGTTGAAAGAAGTTACCACCACATGGCAGAGGGTAGGTAAGAAATATGGGCTAATTTAAAAGGTGAGAGTCAGCTAGTAACAAGCCTGGGCATTTATAATTACTAAGCCTTTGAGTGGTTGTTTGGAAGCAGCTGCTGGGACACAGAGAAATGCTGCCTACCCCTTGCCTCAATTGCTGACAGCATACTGTCCAAACTGGGCTAGCAGGATGCTAAAAGAGCAACCGTTAAATTTTGCCATGACAAGGTAAGACAGTCCTTCAAAATTCCCTGCTTCTCAAAAATGTCTGTCAGATGTACTAGGCCTATATGCCAAGGTTGGATGCCCCAGTGTTACAGAAGAACTTTAGGCGGATAGCAGTCAGCTATTGCTGTCATTTCTCTTAATTCTGGAAGTCACTTATCTTGCATTTCCAGTTTACCCAGCCTTCTCATATCTCTTGTGGAATTGAAGACTAGATAGTCATATTTAAGTTTTCCTTAGTTGTGAAACAAGATAAATTAGGTATAAAACTTTAGACTCAAAAAGATAAGATAAATAGTAAAGTATTTTCTCTAATTTTGCCAAATACAAATGGACTGGATATTGTAACTGTAATTCTTACTTGATAACTGTTTTTGTTGTATATAGTTTTACTACATTAAAGTTAAAACCTTCCTTTTTAATTAAACAAAAGGGAGAAATGCTGTGGAGCAATCTTTGTACACTGTGACTATGTACCACTCTCACTGCTAATACAAATCTCATTGACTGATAGCTAGGCAGGATTTTCGGGGCAGAGAGAAAGCTGGGAAGAGGAGTCAGTCACCAGCCAGATGGAAAGTTAACAGGACGTGCAGGAGAGGTAAAAGCCATGAGCCTCAGGGCAGCACATAGAAGAATAGAAATGGGTTAATTTAAGTTGTAAGAACTGGTCAGTAATAAGCCTGGTTATTTGAGAAGCAGCTGGTGGAACAGCTGATCGTGGTCCTGATGAAAATCTCTGCCTACAGGACCCTGAATCACTTCGCGAGGATGGTGGATACACAGAAATGTAGTCACATGAGGGAAGGCCCATTTCTGCCTAGTAGGAGGGAATATATGTGTGAGAAATGTCAGAAGTAGCTCTGATGAATGTGGCAAGATGGTCTGAGTGTGCGGGTGAGAGCCATGTCATGAGGAGAATCCAGGCTCCCAGAGGCACAGGAGAATGGTCACATCTCACAGATGATGCGGCCCCTGAAAGGCTGTCATAAACTCACTGTCTGTGGTCCAGTGAGTTGCATTTTACATCTAATTTTCTCAGATAATAAATCCCAGGTGGGAAAAACAACAGTGCTGGATCACAGATTGTGTAATTAGGTAGGTGATGGAGTCATTAATGGAGACAGAGACTCAGGAGCAGTTTCCCATGAGCCTGTAAAACACTATGCATCTCCAAGAAGGCTAGGATGGGGATGAGGAGGGGAGTTGGGTGTGGGGTGGTGGGTGGAAGAAAGGTGGAATAATAAAGATTCCAGAGCAGGCAGAAGAGGAAAGTTCCCAGGAGCACTGCTAGTTATATAGTAGAATGTCTAGGCAAACAGAACAGCATCTCTCTTGGAAGGCCTGGAACATAATGCCAGTAGGAAGGCAAAGCATCTTGCCAATACCTTTGGTTAGAGACCTTGAATCAGTCAGCAAAGCAGACGGGAATCACGACTGGCTTGGTGGAGGATGGGAGCAGCGGGGCAAGGAGGAGTCTGGAAAGCATGCAGTCCTGTTCTGTCTTCTGCACTCTCGTCCCCACTTTTCTGCTACCAAGCAAAGAATTGGTGGACATTCTACATGGTGAGAGATTCCTAACCACTTCGAGTGTAAAGACAGTCTGAATAAACAGTTTGGCAGAGGGCTAACCCATGGAAATACACACGAGAGCCAGTATTTAGCTCCTCTGAGCCTTCTGCCTCTGCCCATACTGCTCCACTGCACCATTCAGGATGTTATCGTCCTCATTGTCCCACCAGATCCAGCCCCTGCACAGCACAGTGAGCAACACCGAGGTCACAGAAAAGGCTGCGTGACCTGGAAGGCCAGGAAGGAAAGTTATAGCATAGAAGCCGAAGAAAGGATGAACACCCACTTTATCCAGGGCTTCTCCCAGGAGCATCTTAACTTCACACCTCTTCTCCTGTTACTTCTTAACACTCAAATCCCTACTTCCAATTCTTTTCTTACCCTTCCCTTTGAAAGATTTATTATTTTGTATGTGCAAGTTTTTGCCTGCTTGCCTGTCTGTGCACTGTGGGTGGTGTGCCTGTGGTCCCAGCAGGTCAGAAGAATGCATCGGATTACCTAATTGGAATTACAGGTGTTTGTAAGCCACCATGTGGACTCTAGGAGCCAACCCTGGGTCTTCTGTAAAAGTAATGGATGTTCTAAATGCTGAACCACCTCTCCAGCCCTTTTCTTCCCCTTCATGTGCAAGTAATTTAGCTACTTCCCTAGACCCAACTCAGATTTACAAACCCTAATCCATCACACAGCCCCAGGAAATAAGATGCCCTGCAGGTAAGAAAGAGCCCCTCCTAAGGAAGCAATTATGGTTGTAGGTATGAAAGTTTTGTTGCTATTTCATATGTAAATATGCAAACATCCCTAAATAAAATGGCTTTAGTCATTTTACCTTAAGGAGCCCCTAATCTCTCTGGAGAGATGGCTCAGCAGTTAAGAGTACTGCCTGCTCTTCCAAAGGTCCTGAGTTCAACTCCCAGCAACCACATGGTGGCTCACAACCATCTGTAATGAGGTCTGGTGCCCTCTTGAGGAAGAGACCTGGTCAGTTGTCCTCACCACCTTAGACCATGAAGCCCACTATGCACAAGTTCAACATAACCACCATATACAGGCTGCCCATGCTTGCCTCAGCATCGCCAGGGCATAGATTTCAATTTCAGTCAGTCCCTAATCTAGAAGGGGAAAATAAAAGACAAACCAGAGAGATTAAACAGAACCAAATGCTGTCACAAACTGAGGGTTGGCAAAATGGCTTGCCTGAGTTCGAACCCTGGGACCCATGTAAAAGTGGAAGAATAAAGCAGAGTCCACAGAGCTGTCCTCCAGCCTCCACTCAGATGGTGTGGCATGTATGCTCCCGCACACACATCACGCACACAGCAACATCAATGATGAACCACGGAACGGAAGCCTAGCTCTAATGCCATGTCTGTGGCCCTTGACACAACGCTGTGTATTTTTAAAAAAAACAATTTGCTTGGAAAAAATTACCTTCGAGCCATACATTCTTCAATCTGACAAACCACAGCGGCAGCAGAAGTTAAAATGAGTTTGAGTTGAACAAAACAAACCACATTGCCCAGGGCTGCTCTCAGGGGACAAGGATACAGAAGACAGCATGCTCCAGCACTCAGGACACAGCAGAGTCTGTGCACAATATCTATGCGGTTATGCTCTTTTATTCTCCCCTTGGGGAGAATTGTTTGTCTCTTGCTATACACCCCAGGCTGGCCTTGAATGTGTGGCCCTCTTGCCCCAGCCTCCTGAGTGTTGGGATTACAGGCATGTGCCATTCCTCCGGGCAGGGATGGTTATTGCCGTTATTGTTATTGATGATGCCGTAGGGAGTTTGTCCCTGGTATTGCTTTTTTAACTTACCTTCTCCAAGGTTTCCATGTCTCCTGCTTCTTAATTTTTCCCAGATTGGTGGGGGAATCTTTTTGAATTTGAAAATCTAATTCTTGATGGTATATGGAAAAAGCTGCTAGAAAAAATAGATGCTTTTTATCACTGTTAATGCTCTAGATTTTTGTTAAAAATGGGTGTGGGTGTGAGTGTCTACCTCCTTTTCTCTCTCTCTTCCTTTCCCAACTTACTCTTGCATCTTTTTAAAAATTATTATTTTCTTTTCATGTTCAGAAAGGTGTGACACTAGCCTTCCAGTTGCATGACAGCCTGACATCCTACAACATCATCGGGTCCTGCGCTTTTCCCCCCAAAGCGTGGAGGTGTGCTCAGCTGTGTTTTGAGGAAAACAAGGGGCCCCGCCCCATTTTTCCACTTGTAGGTGGTTAGAATTTTCTGCAAGGATGCTACAGAAAAATCTTTATCCCTCAAGTTAAATGGCTTAATCAATGTCTATTGTTTGATGTAAAAAGATGTCTCAGCTAAGAGATCTACTCTTCCAAGAAAAGATTTTGTCTTTCACTTCAGAAAAATGTTTCCTCACTGTAGTTCCAAAAAGTTTCATTTTCTGTTGAGTACTGCTTCAGGAACAGTAATTCCATTTGTATCATCGTGGCCTGAACACCTTATTTGGTCTCTATTTTAATTTTTAAACTGTCTGCCATCTGTTTCCAGCAGTGTTTAGGTATTTGTTTTAAAACTTATTTGTTGACTGGCAATACTTGTAATTTGATTGCAATTTCTATCTTTTTTTATTTTTTCTTTATTGATATTTATTGAGCTCTACATTTTTTTTCTGATCCCCTGCCTCTCCCCTCCCCCCTTCAAACCTCCCCCAATGTCCCTATGCTCCCAATTTACTCAGGAGATCTTGTCTTTTTATACTTTCCCATGTATGTTAGGTCTATGTAAGTCTCTCTTAGTGTCCTCATTGTTGTCTAAGTTTTCTATGATTATGGTTTGTAGGCTGGCTT
>JAQHUG010000048.1:1268483-1303250 GCA_028555095.1 Dicrostonyx torquatus
TTCTAAGATACCAGCCCACTGGGGCGTGGTTTTCATTTTTAAAAAAGCCGCAGCAGCTCTCTAGGCTTCGCTTGCTTCCGGCTTCCATGATGACTGCTAGACTTGGTTTCCTGTTTGCGACCAGAGGAACGTGGTTTGGGACATTGATCTATAAGTTTTATCCCCTCCAATAAAATACCCCTTTTTTAATCAAATTGGTGTAAGATTGTCCTGCGACAATAGTACCCCACTGTGACTCATCCAGTCTAGATCATAAGCAGAAGTTTGTGGGGAGCACAGACTTTTAAAGGCCATAGCGTCTACTCTTTCTGTACACCAGAGGCCTGTAAATCACAAAGGGATGGAGCTCACCCATGCTGCCAGCACAGGCTCCGTCTCTCCTGGTTCTTCGCTACGGAGTTTGAGCATCTCACCAACCTGGGCGGTGCTTTCTGGTGGGAGAATCAGAAAGAGCTGGGTCTTGGCTGACTGTCTCTTTTGTGGCCCCAGGAACACAAGCACACTAATTACCAGTCAACCTCAGGTCAGAAAAGTTGCCCGACTCAGCAAGGCTGCCATTTCCTCCTTCACGATTCTTTCCAGTTTGTTGGCAGTGGTACCCAGGGGTGGCTGGAGAGCTCTGATAACAGCTTGCTGGTTGCATTCCAAGACAGGAGCTCTGACTCCACTGAAGACTTTTCAGAAGGTGAAGAAATTACTGTCAAAGGAAGTTAATAATGGCCACTCCGGAAACTTGGCCCCTTCCACAATGCCTTTGTACCTATTTAAAGCATCACCTTGGAGCTGAGATGCCACCCCACGAATGGAAATTAATAATTAGTCCATGACCCACTTAAGAAGATGTTATATCTCTCACTTAGGCATGCCATAGAGTGGACCCTAAGCTAGTAGTACAGGCTTTCATCCCATGATAGAAATTATACAACATTCTCCAACTTCCCTTGCAGGACTCTGTCTCATCTCTATTTCTGGGAGCGTATGCTAGCTACCTAACTACAAGAATCAAAGTTCTGGGATAGGATACTGGCAAGAACCATTGTGGATACTGATATGTTGGGTTTATCTGCTTACTATGCAATATCAAAGCCATGAAATGTGAATGAAGATATTGTGTGTTTCTGAAAGTAGAGGGGAGTTGTAGCATAGTCAGAGTGATTCACAGATGTTCTTTCAAGGTCTCACAAGCCTTGGACCGAATCACCTTTTCTAATTATATCTATTTAATTATCTTGTCTATGCTCTTGCCTAACACTGTCTAATAGAGATACAATGTGAGTCACATATCACTGTGAAGCTTCTAATAATCAAAAATAAGTGAAATTAACTTTAATATACATTAACTTATCTATTCAAAATATTACTTTAACATGTCATAAATACAAAACTGTATTAATCAAATATATTAGACTTTTAAAGCTTTTTAGTTGAAATAGAATCGCATTACTTTCCTCCCTCCTACTCCATCCAGTCCCTCGCAGCTACTCTCCCTTGGGCCCTTCCTATCCCACTTAGGCTTATGGCTCCTTTTTCTTTGATTACTTTTACACACACATACATGTGTGTATCTGTCTGTATACATACACACACGTGTGCACACACATAACCTGCTGAGTCCATTTTTATTGGTAGTGTGTATATGGTTTCATGGCTGGCCACTCTGCATTGGAAACCAAAATAAGGGCTCATCCCTGGGAGAAGCAGCTGCTGTTAGCTGCCTGTAGTTCTCTGTTGAGGTGTGGGGCCCTGAGAGTTACCCCTTCCACATTAACGTCTCTGTTGATATCACTATCTCCTTTTGTGTAGCCTTTTCTAGGAGAGACTGTTCCACAGCAGACTTCTTGATATTCTGGCTCTAACAATCTTTCTGCTCCTTCTGCAATGTTCCCTGAGTCACAGCTGTTCACCGAGCCTGGGTTCCCTGCTATCTGTTTCTCTTTGTATTGTGTCCAGTCTCGTTCTTCTGTGCCGGTCTCCATTTCCTGTAGAGAGACCTCCTTGCTGAGGGGTGATAGCTACACTCATTTAGGAAAGATGGTTCCTATACAAAGGGGGATCCCGACTGTGTATGTGGAACTGGGTAGCGGGTTTGCAGATCTTCTCTTTCTTGTGATAAGTTTTTTAAATTTAGTATGTGTCTGATGCTTACAGTAACTCCCAGTTGGGACTGCTCACATTTCAAAGGTTCAGTCACATCATTTGGACAGTGGCTGCCTTATTGGATGGAACAGGGCTATGTAAATAAGTTACAGTAAAAAAACAAGTAAGCAAATAGTATTATTACATGTACAAGACTCCAGAGAATAGTGTGGAAAGACTTAAGGAATCGTTGCCGTCAAATAAATCTTGTTTCTGCTAGAGATCATGGGGAGACTCAACAAGTAATCCATAGCACCTTGGCGGAGGACAGTAGAAGCTGGTGAGGAAGACACCTGTATTGCAGAGCATCTTAAAGACAGCGCTATAAACTAAGAGTGGTCCACCAAAAACAAAACAAAAAAAAAGAACTGGGGAATAAGTAAATTGATGAGAATGGTGAGTAACATGGGGAAAAGTTGTGAGGGTCAAAGATTCAGAGATCCTTTAGAATCTCGATGTTTTCCTACTCCACATTTTATACTAATACTTTTGAAGTGCTTTACCAATATTTCCAAAGATTCTTTAGAAATAATTTGACCTTGACATTTGTCCGTGCATTTCTTTAAGTGTCAATCACATCCTAAGACTCGGAGCACAGCTGTAAGACCCTGGGAGCTGAAGTGAAAGAATACTATTCCAGGAAGTAGGCAGCATGACCTCAAACACGGGGTGTAGAGTCTACAAGACCCAGGTATTCATTTAGCTATCTGAAAGGTTTTTAGAGACACAGGCTCTCAGTTAGTTATAGAAAGTGTATCTCTAGATATGTCTCTTAAATGCTACACCATCTACATGATAGCAAATATCACCTATTACCCCAACTGGTGAATTTCCTTAGTCTGTGTGTGTGTGTGTGTGTGTGCATGTGTGTATGTGTGAGTGTGTGTGAGTAAAGCCCATGAACCTTAGCCTCTGTTACACTGAAGTGCCAGAGAATTTTTAATATTTATTCATTAAAATGTATTTTATTTTATGTGTATGAATGTTTTGTCTGTCTGTTTATCTGTATACCACTTCCATGCCTGGTGCCCATGCAGTCCAGAAAAGTGCATCAGATCCCCTAGATCTAAAAATGATGTGAGCTGCCATGCGTGTGCTGGGAATCAAACTTGGGTCCCCTGAAAGAGCAGTCAGAACTCTTAACCGCTGAATCACTTCTCTAGCATGTTTCTGTTGTTGTTGTTGTTATTGGTGTTTACTGTCTTGAGTATTACAGATTGAACCCCAGGCTATCACACACCCTAGGCAAGCTCTTACCCGTTGAACTAGATCCCCAGCCATCATTTAACTTGTTATTTTGAGACAGGATCTCACAAAGTTACCCAGGCTGGCCTTGAACTTTCACTCCTACCAACTTAGTCTGACAACGTAAGTTCGGATCACAGCGGTACCGCCACTCCTGTCTGGTAGAATGTTTGGGTCAGCTTCATGTTGGGGGGATTTCTCTTACAGCACCAGAATAACCGAGCCATTCCTACTTGAGGAAACAGTAGTGTGCTCATAGCCGAGAGCCCCTGCCAGTTCTCAGCTGGGTGGTCTCGAACAACGTTTTAGCCTCTCTGAGCATCTGATTTTATTGTTATTAATAACATAAAATAATAATAATGTATGCTGCCTCAGGGTATACTATGTGCAAAACACTTTGCAGATAATCATAATAAATACTATTTGTAATAAGTGTTTTCCCCTCTAACTGCAAAGGGCTCTCTCAAAATAGGAACAGGAGCCCCTGGAAACTCACTGCGGTACTCCTTTTCTCAGTCCTCAGCAGCAACAGTGAGAGCTAAGAAACAGACCGGACACATCTCTTGCCAGGACTTCCCGAGGAGCCTTGTAGACGTCTACAGTACGCTGTGGCTCACATTCAATTCAAGCTCCATCACGTGACCAAAAAATCCTGCCTGCTTTGAAAGACACAGAAACAAGGAGCTTACAGCTGCACCTCCAGGACCCAGAGGCTTTGCTACTTTGTGCCATTTCCCTATACTGCAAACGCAGGAGTTTTTATTAATAAATGTAGACATGTAAGGCATCAGTTTCTAAAATGTGGATAGGAAATAAAAAGCGGCAGCACCGGGTTTTCCCGGCTTCTCTGCTCAATGTTAGGGACCTTCAGAAAGTGGCGCTTCGAGAACCCACATCCTGTTAGCACACTTTCCCCCTCAGCTCCTTCTGTAAACCACAGTCTCAGTCCCCTAGGTCACGTGGTATTTCTGGGCTGTAGTCTGGTTAGAATGCTTTGACCAGCACCACTGTCTGAGGTCCTGGTTTTTCCTTTTTCTCCTCCTTAACGCGAGTGCCTCGGATCAACTGTTCTACAGCAGTGTCGGTTCATAAATTCTGCCTTTGCCGTTGGTATTCCCAGAATAACCGAGCCATTCCTACTTGAGGAAACAGTAGTGTGCTCATAGCCGAGAGCCCCTGCCAGTTCTCAGCTGGGCGGTCTCGAACAACGTTTTAGCCTCTCTGAGCATCTGATTTTATTGTTATTAATAACATAAAATAATAATAATGTATGCTGCCTCAGGGTATACTATGTGCAAAACACTTTGCAGATAATCATAATAAATACTATTTGTTTATTCACTGCGTGAAATAGGTATATTGTTGTCCCTATCTTACAAAGGAGAAAAATAATCCCCCAGTCACAAAGCTAGTAAGTAACAGAAGTGAGAACTGAATCTGGGCCTGATAGCCCTTGAGACCATGGCTACCCAGAGTACCCTATAGGAGTCCTTGTTTGTAACTTCTCTGCTAGTCTATGTCAATAGCTGAGCCAGAGTAATAGCACTGACCCCCGGAGAATCAACACAACTTTTTGGTATCTATATGCATTTAAATAAGCCCCACACTTAAAGCTTGCAAAGCTACTTGCATCTGTAACTGTGACTTATCACTTTCTATTAGGTTCCCGTTGGGACCGGGGATCACACCACTGCAAGCTCCTTCTGATTCCGGAGATGGATGCCTGCTGGTGACCGCCTGCGGCAGTTTACCTAAAAGCCCATGACAGGCTGGGCAGGCTCCCAACTGCCGAGATTAGCCTGTAGGATCCTTGTAGGCAAAGGTATATTTTAGGACAGTGGGGCTGAACAGCATCACAGAACAACAAATGATCAGAACACGCCCCTTCCTCATCTCCTCAAGGGGCCAGATAGCTCATGTTTATGCTTAACTCTGCTTGGTGTGCTCCTTGTCTAACACGAAAGAGTCTATTTATCTGTATATCAACCAATACCCATGTGCACCCAACCCACGATCAGAACAATAATGACTCTTCTTACAAACTTTAATAATAATAAAATTCTTTTCTTCAGAGGCCCATGTGTTTTAGTCAGCAGATTCATTCACTGTGAATACTTTCATTAGCTGTTACTCTCCAGAGCAATCATCTAAATGATCGGTGACAATAATAACTGGAAATAATGTTTCTTAATGAATTATCAGGAGCAATCAGCATGACTCAACAGTGCAGGATGGAAAGAAGCTTCTGATCTATCTAGGACAGGGATAAGACAGAAGGAAACTTGCAGTGCAGCTTCCACACAGGTTGTAAGCACGTATCCCACACCAGGAAGTAGTCAATGGCATTCTCAAGGTCATTCCTTGACTGGAGGTGAATGGGTCTTGACAGCAAGGCTAATGAAGCCACATTGCTTCACATACATGTTCTGCAGAGCGTCTCTGGCAGGAATTCATTACTCTCCCATCTTCAGAAGGCATCCCACGGTTTATAGTCATGGGAAGAATCTGAGATGTTTATTGAATAAAGAGTACAGATAGGCCAGAGAGATTAGTCAGTGGCTAAAGCACTTGCCTCAAATGTAATAGAATATGGATATCCAGACCCACATAAATGCCACATAAAGGGCCCGAAAGCATGCCTTTAACTGTAATCTCAGAATGTAGAGACAGGGAACCCCTCAAGTCTGCTAGCAAGACTGAAATGTGTTGTATACATTGGATTAAGAGATTTTTGACCCCAATCCAAGTACTGACTAGTCCTGACCCTGCTTATCTTCTGAGCTCAGATGAGATTGACCCGGACTCATAAGAGCTCACAGAGTCTGGACTGATAGTCAGGGAGCCTGCATAGGACCAACACATGCCTCCTACATATGAATGACAGTTATGTAGCTCGGTTTACTTGGTTCCCAGCAGAGGGAACAGGGGTGAACTCTAATGTTTTGACTGTGTCTTTGGAGTCTATTCCTCATATTGGATTGCCTTGCCCAACCTTAATACAAGGAAAAGAGCTTAGTCCTACCTCAACTTGATATGCCATATTTGTTGATAACCGTGGGAGGGCTGCCTCTTTCTGAACAAAAGCAGAGGAGGAGTGGTTAGGGGAGGTGGAGGGAAGTAGAGGGAGGGAAGGGGAGGAGGGGAAACTGTACCTGAGATATAAAATAAATGAATAAATTTAATTAACAACAACAAAAGTTGTGTAAGTTAGTAGAGAAATCTAGGAAGATGCCTGACATCAACCTTGGCCTCAACATGCCCACACACTGAATAGACACACACACACACACACACACACACACCACACACCACACACTACATGAAAACAAGGAAAAGGAAACCACGAGGGAAAGGAGTAGAGACATAGAAGCAAGGGAAGAATCTGTAGAATCGTAGACATTTCAAGCACCTGGCCTTTCATCTCATCTGCAGGGCCACTCGTGGTTACTGCTCCATTTTACAGACCGAGAACTGGGACTGGATGAGGAGCCAGGCATGCATTGGTAGAAACTAGCATTTGACACTAGACTTTGTGACCCCAGGCCCTTTCTAGTTCCTCACACTATTAGTTTATTAAAACTTCCGTAAGTATACCCAGCAGGAGGAACTCGAAGATCCCTTGACTCTGTAAACCTTCCAGAAACTTCCCTCTACAGTAAACCCAGTGTCTCATTTTAGGGCAGACACCACATTTGGCTCAGCTAGAAGGAAGCAGAAACCACGATCCCCCTTTCCCTTGAGGAATTAGTCTTCCTTCTGGCTGATAAACCGAAATTATTCAGAGAGATCTTGGTTAAAATGTGGCTGCTGGCACAAAATACAGTGCTAAGTGGAGTAATAATAAATTACAAACTTAAGCATCCTCCCTACTGTTTCAGCTTGGAAAGTGTATTGCTACACAGATGAATCCTCTGACTAGCACAGGGGAAAACTAATCAGCCCAGCTCTGCATTTTTTCCCAGATTGACAGCCACATGCCAAGTGGGTTTATAATTTAGTACATAATAGTAAAAGCTCTGAACCCATTGTCTTGCTTATTTGTTAAGATATGATATCAGGTCACCTAGGTTGGTCTTGAACTCACTGATCTTAGGTCACCTAGGCTGGTCTTGAACTCACTGATCTTAGGTCACCTAGGCTGGTCTTGAACTCACTGATCTTAGGTCACCTAGGCTGGTCTTGAACTCACTGATCTCAGGTCACCTAGGCTGGTCTTGAACTCACTGATCTCACATCACCTAGGCTGGTCTTGAACTCACTGATNCTGGTCTTGAACTCACTGATCTCATGTCATCTAGGCTGGTCTTGAACTCACTGATCTCAGGTCACCTAGGCTGGTCTTGAACTCACTGATCTCACGTCATCTAGGCTGGTCTTGAACTCACTGTGTAGCTGCAGATGATCTTGAACTTCTGATCTTCATGCCATGCCTTCATTGAGTGCTGAGATTGCAATGCACCACACCTGTCGAGCCCACTCCCTTGCCATTGATTCCTTCGAATGTTCAGGGGTTCTAACCGTTCCTGTGACACCTCTGAATGTGCACCTCTCATTAAGAGCTTACTATCTCCTGCTCTTTCTTCCTCACTCTCTCCTCCCTCCCCTGTCTCCTTCCTTTCATCTTTCTCCCTTTGTCTCTATTGCACCAGCTATTAACATATGCTGGACACTTCTAAATACCTGAAATTATTAATGTAACAATCAACAGAGAAGCCAGAATTGGAAGTTTAAGTTTCACTTTTTTGGGGGCTGAATAAGAAAGGGGTAAATGTGCACCAACCCAGAGAACAAAAGACTACATCTCCTGGTAAGATTTGGGGCATTGCTGTCACACTGTGTTTGTGATGATTGTCCATCGCACAGAGAAGTCAAGGTCGGGTGGTAGTGTGATTTGAATGAGAATGGTCCCTACAGACTCCTGTGTTTGACAGCTTGGTTGGTCTTCAGTTGGTGGAACTGTTTGGGAAGGATTAGGAGGTATGGCATTGCCAGAGGAGGTATGTCACTGAGGATGGGCTTCAAAAGCCCATATCATTCCTAGTGTGCTCTCTCTGCCTCATGACTGTGTCTCAAGACGTGATCTCTCAGCTACTGCTCCAGCACCATGCCTGCCTGCAGCCATGCTTCCCACCACGATGGTCAGAGACTCTAATGCTCTGGAAGTGTAAGCCCCTAATAAATACTTTCTTTTACAAGTTGTCTGGGTCATGGTATTTTATCATAGCAATAAAAAAGTAACTAAGTCAGTAGCTATTGTTGAGTTGTGTCTCCTTCAGAGATTGTGGTGCCCAAACCAACATCTTTCCTGCCTCCTCCCCGCTTTCAGTTTCCTCTGCACTCCACTGAAGCTCAGCTGCAGGCTCACCTCCATCCATTGGGAGCAACAATGGCCTTCCAGCTGCTGTGTGTTCTAAGTTCCATTTAGTTTTTCTCAGTTGACTTACGTCACTCCATTTGCTGCTTTATTCTCTTTAAAGCTCTCCTGTCTCCATTCATATTAACAATTACTGCCATTTTCATTACAAGTTCGTATTCACAGAACGCTTACAATTTATAAGACAAATATTAAGTGCTTGATATGCATCCTTTCGCTGGAAGTTCCTTGTCCCAGAAAGTAGATGTTTTTGGTTTTACATTACAGACAAAAAAAAAATTGGGGGCCAATAGGTAAAACACCTTGTCAAAGGGGACAGAGCTAGGGAAGGGCCGAGCCGGATGAAGTGAGCTTAGCCTGCTCTAGGATTCATAAGCACTGTGCTATGTTGCCTTGCGGAATCAAGAGGGTCTTGATTGGCTGGACTACTTTACCAGGTTACCACTGACTGGGCGACTAAAACCACAAACGGTTATTCCTCAGAGCTTTGTAACCTATGAAGTACATGATCAAGATATAAAAACCTGAAAGATGCAGACTTGAGAAGCATATTGAGGCAGATGGGGCTGCGCCTCAGCGGGTTACAGTGTTTGCCGTGAAATGCAAGGACCTTGGTCTGGATCCCCAGAACCTACATTAACGAGGTCCCTTGGGGTCCAGCCCTAAGGTCCTCTTCAGGGTTCAGACTGGACACTACAGCAAGCTAAAGATGCTTAGGTATCCGAGGGCAAATGAACTCTCTCACATGCCTGCTGCTCTGAGCAAGCCTCTTTATTCTTCTGCCTCTATTCTCATTCTCCTGACCTACTTCTAATTCCTCCTAGCTTCTTCTCTAACCCAAAAGCTCTCTTTCTTAAAGGAGCCTTGAAGCAATCAAACATTACAAGAGTTACCGCTCATTGGTTAACTCATTCCTAGGGTAAGTGACAAGGAGCCAAGCTATTTACCATGTGACCAGACCAGGGCGGGGGGTACAGTGCCCAGTGACAAACTTTGAGAACATAGGTCAGCAGACTTGACAAGCAAAGAATTGGCACGCTTTATTTAGGATGTAGCAATCTTGTCTGGACACCTGCGACTCGGACGTTGTGCATAGCTGTAAGGTTTTTAACTCATGATCTATTTACAAAAAGCCTTTAGCCTTAGTTTGAACTTGCTCTGAGGTGAAAGCGAGCTAATTGTGTGTAGTTAGTCTGAGCAAAAGGAACAAAGCAGGCTTTTAAGTGTCTGCAGTCCTCGTGGGACAAATAGATCTAGTTATGAAGCATGTCCTAGTATATTTTCTGTATATCAGAATTGCCTCACTAAATGAAAAGTCATCTTCCTGACTACTCGCAGATATAAGTGCCCATAAGACTGAGATGTAATCATGAGATTACATACACACATCACATGAGATTACATACTACAGTGCAGGTATTGGGAGACACCAAGCTGCCTTAGCAAAGGTGAGCACAGTTTCCGGGGTAGATGGTCCTGCAGGCCTTTCCTGGACAGGGTTACTCTCCATCAGAAAAGCACCCCTCTGGTGGGTTGACCTCTGAATTGTCAATTGCCATATGCTGTATATTTCCATGGCCTCCAACACCACATAAAAACTAGACACACAGCACTAACTTTTTCAATTTCAGTGCCCTAGAGGGAGATGGGAGGCAGAAAAGCAGGATCCCTGGAAGCTGGATCCAGCTTCCCTGATGCACACAGCGGGAAAGCATCAAAGACCCTGTCTCAAACAAGGTGGAAATTGAAGGTTGACACTCAACCACATGTGCATCGTGACAATGCACCTCATATACATGCCTGTACACATCAGGGGGGGAGGGAGGGAGGGAGGGAGGGAGGGAGAGAGAGAGAGAGAGAGAGAGAGAGAGAGAGAGAGAGAGAGAGAGAGGAGCTTTCATACTGCTAGCAAATGCAGGCTGCAGGAGGGAAAACATTATCAACAGTCCTACCCAGCTGTGACCTCTGTGAGATACAATACCAACTTGAAAGCAAAATGTGCAAATGTGCACACTGGTAGAGAAGTGGCTCGTCTGTTATGGGTACACCCAGCCACTGTGTGAGTGATTGGGTTAGAGACTCATCCCATCACAGAATACATACTGGGTACTGTAAACCTGGTCAAAAGTCCATAGCTGGGTCATCATAAAGCCTGGTGTGGGACTCACTACTGCTGGTATCAAACTAACTGCCTTCTAAATGTTTCTATTTGTACCCAGAGATTAGTGCTGTTCGTGGCCTGAGAAGCTTGTTTTTGCAGTGGGCAGTGGTTAAGGCATACTCATAACTGGCCAAAGGGCTAATCTATGTCACACCCCGGAAGGCTCAGCAAACATTGCAGAATAAGGGACAGAAAGAGCATGAGAGGCAGAGGGTGGGAGGAATGCTGTGAGACACTTCTAGATATAGAATGCTTGCTACCCTCACTAACACAGAGCAGTATGGCTTACCTGTACTAGATGGGGAGCCTGTTAACATTTCATGGATGGGGAGGGGCTAACAAGGCCCCATTCCTTCCATGGGAACTAGTAGGAATTTATAGTTTATTAAGGAGGGGAGTCATTTTCTTAGATGGTACAGTCACTGGTAACATGGAACTGCTCTAGTTCCCAGTCTGTCCACCTGAGCCCATGCTCAATTAAATTCAGTGAGTGTCTCTGTCTTTCTCACTCTCTCTCTCTCTGTCTTTTTCTATCTCTCTATTTCTGTCTCTGTCTCTCAGTCACACACATTATAGAAGAGGACTTTCTTGGAAGAAGAAGAGGGAAGGAGATGTGTGAGAGAAAGGGTAATAGGAGGTAAAAATGGCAAGAGTAAAAAAGTAAATTAAAAGGGAATAAAACAAGCCTGGTGATGGGCACACACCTTTAATTCTAGCAGTTGGGAGCCAGAGGCAGGTGGATCTCTGTGAGTCTGAGGTTAGCCTGGTCTACAGAGCGGGTTCCAGGACATCAAGGGCTATACACAGAGAAACCCTGTCTCAAGAAACAAACAAAAGAAAACAAACAAACAAACGAAAAAGCAGTGTATCTGGCTATGTGGATGCTTTCCTGGCTCTGTGTAACCAGTGGAATATGAATGGAAGCACCTCTGTTCTCTTTGTGAATAAGATTTCCACAGGCATTGCTCAAACATGGGATAATTCAAAACCAAAATTAAAAGTTCAATGGGTTTATAACAGTGTAGAAGGTTTTCAAACTATTCCTGGCTTCTTGGAGCCTTGGCTCATCCAGGAACAGGATATCTTGACGGTGTTTGGGGTCTGTCTGTATCTTTGCATCATTAGGAAACTTGGCGTGGGCTCTGGTCTATGAGGCACATTAGTTTATTTGATTTTTCGGTCAGAGCAAGGACTCAGATGGGAACCATGCTCTCAGCATGTAACTAGGATCCAGGTTCCGTGCTACATTCTTTATACCCACAATTTGATTTTATCCTAACAAATACCTCAGCAGTGAAATGCTGCCATGAGTCCAGCATATGCTGAAAAAACGTTCATGTAAGTAACAAACACTCCCGAAACTGAGAAAAACAAGGGAGCAAATGAAAATGTATCTTCAACTTTGTTGCCCAGAGTGGATGTTTTAAAATATATTTTTTTCCCAGTCTTATGTCTATGAATTTTTCCATAGAGATTCTCCAAATGGACAATGGCTTCCATATGGTCATTTCATTTCTGGGTCCATACTCCAGCTACTGATGAGTACAGTGTGTCTGTGTGGCTTCCTTCTTACCAGTACTATGTGAGCGAAAGGAATAAAGTCACTTCCAAGCCAAACTATAGCATGTCACTTACTGATGAGGTCATGCTCAGATAAATGAAGTGTGGAGAGACTTTGTCACTGTGTTAACTAAAATAATGAAGTGTTTTCACATTAACACTAATATGAGAGAGAGGGAGAGAGAGAGAGAGAGAGAGAGAGAGAGAGAGAGAGAGAGAGAGA
Source organism: Dicrostonyx torquatus (assembly GCA_028555095.1). NCBI lineage: Eukaryota > Metazoa > Chordata > Mammalia > Rodentia > Cricetidae > Dicrostonyx > Dicrostonyx torquatus. The sequence goes on from JAQHUG010000048.1 coordinate 1,281,183, forward strand.
GAGAGAGAGAGAGAACACAAACTGGATGAAGATACTACCACCATAGCATGGTTGCAGGTTAGCTTTAACTGTCAACTTGACAACTTAGAATACCTGAGAATGAAGTCAGCTGAGGGGCTTTGTGCATTAGGCTGGACACTTCTGAAGGGGGTTGTCCTGGCTGTTAGTTGGTTTAGTCCAGCCCATTGTGGGTGACACCATTCCCTAGGCTGGACATTTCTGAAGAAGTTTGTCCTGGCTGTTAGTTGGTTTAGTCCAGCCCATTGTGGGTGACACCATTCCCTAGTCTGGATCCCAAAGTATATGAATGGAGGAAGTTACTCAGCAAGCAAGGTGGCAACCGTGGTGCATTTGTTTCTGTCTGCTTTGACTGTGGATGTGGCGTGACCAGCTGCTTAAGTTCCTGCCTTGACTCCCTCTGACATGATGGAGCTGTAACCTGGAAATGTAAATTAAAGTAAGCCCTTTCCTCTCCTGTGTTGCTTTTATCATGATGCTTTCTTACAATAACTGTGGTGGTTTGAAAGAAAATGGCCTCCAAAGGCGGTGGCGCTCTGAGGAGGCGAGGCCTTGTTGGAGGAAGTGTGTCACTAAGGACAGGCTTTGAGGTCTCCTTTGTCCGAGCTTCCCTCAGTGTGACTGTCCGCCGACTTCTTGTTGTTTGTAAGGTGTAGACACACTCTCAGCTCTAGCACCGTGTCTGCCTGCACATGGCCGTGCTCCCTGCCGTGATGATAATGGGCTGAACCTCTGAAACTAAGCGAGCCACCACAATTAAATGTTTTCTTTACAAGAGTTGCTGTGGTCATGGTGTGTCTTTATAGCAAAACAAACCAAAAAAAACCCCAAATCCAAACAACAACAACAACAACAACAACAACAAAAACCAGCCTAGCAGTAATGAAACTGGGGCACAAAGTATTCTCTGTCTCTGAGCTAGCAAATTCATTTACTACAATAGTGGGGCATGACTCCTTTGGGAGTACAACAACCCTGTCACAGAGGTCACATAAGACCATCAAAACCCACAGATATTTACGTTACAATTCATAACGGTAGTAAAATTACAGTTATGAAGTAGTAATAAACAACCTTATGGTGGGGGTCACCACAGCATGAGGAACTGTATTAAAGGGTCGCAGCGATGAGGAAGTTGAGGACTACAGCTTTGCGATCATCCTTGAGCATGTGTGCTGTACACAGTTACGTGTGCCGCACCCACACTCTCATAAGACTTTCACAAGGCACAAGGCCCACCAGTCCCCAAAACGCGAGCAGTTTGTTATGCCTGTCTATTATTTAGGCTATGACATCATCAGCTCGCAGGAGTTTGAAATTCGTTTGTTCTTACGGGGTTACTGTTGCTGACTGAGTCATGTCACTCTGGTACACGACTGTGGTGAAGTCAGTGCTCCTTTCTCCTGCTGTTCCTTCCTTCTTCGGTTGCATAGAGAGGGCTGAGCCGACATCAGGGCACCAGGCAGAGCAGAGCTGCTGGAGAGCCGCTCACCGAGCAACCTGGAGTATACTGTGAATGAGAAGCATGTGTTTAATCATGGTGGTCCCCGAGATCTGTGAGATTCTTTGCTGTGTTGGCAGGTACTGTTCGAGACCCCACACACATGAGAGATGGTGTTTTCTGCTTTCTTCACTTACTGTTTTATTATATAGACTTTCCCTATGTATTAAAAGTATTTCACAAATAATAGTTTAGATCCACAAACAGGAGTACCACACATGGATAAAATATAACTAAAATTAATTTCTCCACCTTTAGTCATTTCTGTACTATGGAAAACTACTTCACTATGCAGAAACTATTTTTAGGTCAAGAAAATTTATTACTATAATTGTTTGTTTTTATTTCTCTTACCTCTGACTTCAGTACTTAGTAACTATCATATTTTACCTTTAATTTTCCATCTCTTTGCCGTTTTCCTTCACAATATCCTAAGGATGCTTGAGACAAATGGTGATACATGTTAAAACACACAAACACATGCTATGTATTTAATCTTCAACGTCAATTCTCTAAGGAGCTTCATGTGCCGATTTTAACTCTGTCTCTTGCACCTTGGGTTAAGCAGTGTTCTTTGTCATTCCGGCCACTACAGTTTACTCTGGTCTTTCCTTATGGGGCTTTATGCCCTCCCCCCCCGTATTTATTTATTTTACACCCCGCAAGTGCCTCCTGTTGATTCCACTGTCACTGACTTGTATAGTAACATAAACAATACTCACTTTTAAGTTCTTTGCAAAGTTAATCAGTAGCCAAGTGCACACCTCTGATCCCAGCACCAAGGAGAACCGAGCAGGAGGTTTGTGGAGAGCAGCCCAGACTAAAAGGTGAAATCCTGTCTGCTTCTTGGTTTTCTTTTTCCGCTTTGCTTTATTTTTGAAAGGGCAATGGGACCCTTCTGGTGCTTTATGAAAATGAAAGAGTGTCCCTAGCCATGTCTACCAGTGAGGGAGAGTTTCAGAAGGACTGTAACAAGCTTCAAAATCCCGAAATTTCCTGTTTAATTCCTTGTTTCTTAGTTTTATCTGCCTCCCGATGCCACAAACCGGTAAACAACAACAACGTCTTAACCACGGACGAGGAAGAAACATCATGATACCTATGACCTCTGCCTTCCACACAGAAGGAAGGGAACTCACCTGCAGCAGGGTGGTCAGGGCTAAGACAGTTCAGGCACAGGAGATGGATGGCCCCTTTACAAAGACTTCCAAGAGAGCCCTCCCCATGATATCTAGTTCCCTTGGTACCACAAGGCCGAAGACCAAGGCGTCTGCAAGGGTGGTGTAATGCCTTGTTTCTTACCAAAAACCGAAGACCAAGGCGTCTGCAAGGGTGGTGTAATGCCTTGTTTCTTACCAAAAACCGAAGACCAAGGCGTCTGCAAGGGTGGTGTAATGCCTTGTTTCTTACCAAAAACCGAAGACCAAGGCGTCTGCAAGGGTGGTGTAATGCCTTGTTTCTTACCAAAAACCGAAGACCAAGGCGTCTGCAAGGGTGGTGTAATGCCTTGTTTCTTTTTCAAACCAGGTTCCTTACCACCTGGAAAGAGAGCTGTTGTTTTGTTAGATACTGCCATGGTAGACTAGCTCCCAGGGAGGTAATAAAAAGTCTGCCTGAACTGCAACCTGAGCTCTTTCTGCACTTAGCTGAACCTTTTATTTTTATGATATAACATTTAAAAATATTCAGCAGCTGTCTACAGAGACCCTGGACTTCCGTTTCTTTTCCAATATCTCTGCTTTATGTGTAAGAGTTTTTGCCTGTATGCGTGCGTACCACATTCCTGCCGGCGTGAGCAGAGCAGAAGAGGGTAGCAGACCGGCTGCTTCTAGCTTCTTCTGTACTCAGGTCACTCGCCAATGCGTCTGTGAGCGAGAATTCCCTCTGGTACGAATTCCCACTCAACCAGCACTGGCAGCCCACTGACGGTTATAACATCCCTTTCGTATCTTTTCTTAGAACTTCACTGGGAAGCTTTGGGAGACTGCACTAAATATCACCAAGATGGAACCCTGGAAACCCAGGACTCCACGTCTTCCTGCTTTTCCTTAGGTTAAAAGTTTAACTGGCCAAAAGTAATTTTTTTTAAAAAAAATTGTATTTCTTTTTGAATAGTTATGACCAAAATTCCTGACAAAACAGCGTAAGGAAGGAAAGATTTGTCCGGCTCACAGTGTCAGGCCCTGTGCCCTGGGGAAGAGCGTCAAGACAGCAGGAGGTTGAGGCAGAGAGCAAGGCTCACAGGCAGGTAGGAAGTCTAGTGTGACAGGAAGACCTCTAGGTAGGCCTCACCTCTTAATGTTTCCAGAACCTCCCAAAATAGATGCAGTACTGGGAACCAAACATGTAAAGCCCAAGCCTGTGGAGGACTACTTCAGATTCAAACTGCGACAGCGTTATCCTACCCTTTTGGCTGTCAGCTTCCTTCAAAAAGACCCTGGGCCTAAGAGATAAGGGTCTAGGCTTCTCTTAAAGTTTCTCCTTGAGCCTTGGATGTATATTAAAACAATAATGTACGTTCTGAAGAGGGGAAGAAAAAGGCAAAACCCTGAGGGCAATGCTTGCAGGAGTGAGAAGGTGGATTGAGTTAGACCTCACCCTCGGGCAGCCACTCCCAGTGCCTAGCCTCCCCAGTGCTAGTCATGAACTTTCCAGAACTCTAAAGACTTGAGTGAATTTCCCCGATTTTCCCAGCCCTCTTTCTCACTCTATTCTTCCTGGTCTCTTCCACCAGCACATATGACTCTAGATCAGGAAAGTTCTTCATTTCAAGACTTTCGGCACCCGTGGTTGCACTGGGGCACCTAGCAATGTGGTGCTCGGGCAAACGCACATTTTAAAATATTGATTTAACACTTATTTAATGGCTGTGTATTTTTTATTAATAAGACACAACACTACTCAAGTTTATATTCAAAATATAACGTGGTAAAAATTATTAAATGCAACAGTTGGCACATTGTTAAGATGTACGTATTCCAGCCCCCCCACGTCTGCTCCTAAGAAGATGGATTGGGATTCCTAGATTGGCTCCCACGATTTCCTTTGCTCAGCAGCATCTGAGAAATGGACAGAATGGGAAGAAAAGCAAAGAGACCAGAAAAGCCTGGTTAGTCCGCACAATAAAGGGCTCTGATTGGGAGGGAAGGACAGAGAAGAAGATCAGTCGTTTGGCTGTTGAATGAGTTTGAGGTCGAGACATAGTGGTGCTGTTTCCTTCCTGCCCCATCGCTGCCAGATGTGCTGGAGGAGACAAGAGAAAGGAAAGGTTCTTTCCCAAGAGCTTACTATGTGCCGAGAAGCTGTGCCTGCATTAGCATCGTGCCTAAGACACAAAGTGCAAACCACCACACTTCCCTGCCATAATCCCAGACCACATTTTTCCTTTATGTAGCACCCCTTCCCTCCCCTTTTCTCCTCCCCTCCTTCCCTCTTTCTCCTTCCCCTCCTTCCCCTCTTTTTCTTTCAGCTCTTCAGTGCTATCTCCCCCAGAGAGAGCAGGTGAATTTGTGCTTTTCTGGTTACATAACTAGCTGCCTGTGGAATCAGGAGCTAATAGGACCATATTCTAATGCAGCTGAATTTAATTTTAGCATCTCAGCCCAAAGCCCAAGTTAGCCTCCTGGCTTATTGCCATCCTCTGGATGTATACGCCTTGTGCACCGGCACCCCTCATGGCACCTCTGTGCCAGGGCTCACAGATAGGGTGAAAATGTTAATTTTTGCATTATTAAGTTTTTGTTAAGGTGAAATTTTAATTACCTTTCAAACCACGACAAAATATTTATGGCTTCAAAGTAGCAGGGTTTCAATGGCTAAGTCAGAATGGCAATATCAAAATGTCAAATACTGGCTCCACGCTTGAGCTTGGGCAGGCTAGAACATCCATGTCCCCAGATACTGGGGTAGTGCTCATGCCAGCTCAATATCCTCAGCTGCTGAAGCTGCGGAGGAGGGTAGCATATTGTGACAGGCCCTTCAGCATCTTCGTTTCCTCTCCCAGCTCTGATCCTGAGACTGAAGGCAGGTACAGGAGTTGTAAGACTGGAAATCTAAGTGGCAAAGATTAAGGCCTAAGAAACTGCCTCTGTGTGCTGTGCTATAGCCTGGTGCCATGGGGAAGCAACAACAGAGTCATTGTAAACCCATAAAAAAAATGCCATATTGATCTGAATTTAGCCAATTTTCTAGTGCTTGCCTTATTCTCCAGCATTTTAAAATTATATTTTAGTTTTATTATTAGTGTGTGAGTATATATGTGCATGAAGGGGGGGGGTGAGTAGGTGTGCCTGCCAGAGCCACTGTGTGGAGTTCAGAGGACAGCCAAGGGGAGCTGGATCTCTCTTCCCACCTTCCCATGGGTCAAGGAATGAACTAAGGTTGTCAGACATGGGTATCTAGCACCTTTACTTCTGAGCATCCCACGACCCCATCTGTATTTTTGTACAGACTTCCATGTATATACATACATGCAAATACAATATATATACATATACATACAAAAATAGATCCACTGATGCCTCCCATGTTCCATTCTTTATTTTACCCATACCTCTTAGCAGTGTGACTTAAGTTATATCTTAAAATTTCTCATGTCTCAGAGAGACAGGGGGTCCTGGTAGCCTTGGTTGCACCCTCCAAGGCCTCAGGCTCCCTGCAGAGAGCTCAGCTTCTGATGTTGGTACTGCATCCTAAATGATGCCTGCAGGCCTTGACTTGTACTGATTTCTGACCTGTATAGCCAAGGGCTGTTCTCCTCTACTGTCTTTGGCCCTCTCTGACAGGATTCTTCTGAGACAAGAGCCCCTTAAGTTTTTCCAGCTTGAGTTTCAGTACTGCACCCCGTTGTCACCCCTGTTCCCACCCTAGGCAGCACACTGGCCTGGCATCCGTGTGCCTAGAAGGCAGAAAAGGTGGAGACACTGTTACGCGTGGCCAGTGGGAACTGGTTCTGTTCCATGTGGCTTTCCTCCTAGGGCGTTACTTGCCTCATTTATTTAGTCTGCTCTTAGCAATTAGATCACACAATTCCGAAAGAGATCTCAGGGACAGCTCTAGAATTCCACGGAACATTTGGTGTACACATTTGCTTTATTGAAAATATGCTAAGTTCTTGTCTGGATATGAAAGCAGACTATTTTAGTAGATGGAATTTGTTCTTAGAAACTTAGTTCTAGGCATGGAAGGCTACTTTGGAATTATTGGCTCACCTTCCGTTCTGTCCCCATGTGTCTCTCATGCCCATTTCTCCTGCTCAGATAAGCAGACTGCTTTGTGTTTCTGGCCTGGGGAAAGGTCGGACGCATCCAGAAGCAGGAGAAGGGGGATCGTCCCTGCACTGGATTCCTAAGTTTAAGCGGTGAGAGTGGGGTTGAGAAGTGGTAGCCTTTGGGAACAGAACAGAACCATGGACAGGTTTAGTGGATCTACAGTGTGTGTTCTCCAACATGAATTGTTTCAAGTCCTAAAAGGTCTCATAAAGTGAAAATTTACAATTAAGAAAATATACTGGGGAATTTGGCAACTTAGACCTCAAAGAGACTAACTTGCCTGCATTGCTTTTTCTAGATCAAACCTTCTGGGCAAGGAAGCCAACTGTAAAGCCTCAGCTTGGGCAGTCGGGGCCATGTGTGACTCCTAAGGCTCATTGTGAGCACAGTCAGTGCCCAGGCCAGGGTAAGAAGCAGACAGCTTAGTGGAAACATGGTCCCAGGGCCACAGATACAGCAAGATGAAGGTGACTCTCAGGATTCCTCCACCTGTATCCATTTCCACATCCACAGCAGGTAACAGGGGCCTCGGTCCTAAGTAAGTGTCTCAGAACCCAGACACAATCATCTAAGGACAGAAAGTCCCTAACATCAGCTGGAAGAGTAGCTTAGTTGATAGAGTACGTGCCAGCAAACAGGAATCACTGAGGTCAATCCCCAGCACTGCATAAAGCCAGCATGACATCCAGTGCCTAGAATCCCAGTGCTGGAGAGATGGGGGCAGTCGGATCATGAATTTCAGGGTCACCCTCAGTTATATTGGTAGTTCAGGCTAGCCTGGGGTACACGAAGCCCTATCTCAAATAAGTAGATCGATAGATCAATAGACAGAGAGGCAGATAGGTGATAGGCAGACAGACAGACAGACAGATGGATAGGTAGATGAGAAAAGAAGAAGAGAAGAAAAGAGAGGGGAGAGTCCCTGATGTTGAGCCAGTACTGAGATTAAGGCTGCTACATGAATAGACATGGATATAACACATAGAACGGTAGCTCACGGTAGAAATGGCCTTGAACTCTGGAAAAGTCAAATATCTGTCTCCGCACACCCCAGTTCGTGACATAGACACACATTCATCATTAAAGAAGTTAGACTTTTCTTATGAGCTTGCTCTCTCGGGGAGCACATTCCTTAAAACAGCAGCCAGTGTGAGCGAGAAGGTCGGTAAGAGAAAATGACAACTGTGGCCAAATTGTCTCTTTCAAAACGAGATGAAAAACCACCCACTCCACAGAATGAGAGGGTGGACTTGATCTTCACAATGGTTGCTCCTGGCATGTTTGGGTCACGTACTCCTTTGAGAATAAAGATCCTCTGTTCTGAAGAATACACACAGGCACCAAACTCGCCCAATTTTATACAGATTGCAGGGCCTTCAGAATCCATTCCTTTGGGGAACATGGTCACAGACCCCAGGATAAGGAACCCAGTTCCATCTGGCACTCTCCCTGTCCCCATTTCTCCCAGGGAAGGCTCAGTGGAAAAAAGAGAAAACTCTCAGTCTATTAGGAATACAAAGAAAACTGCCACCCACAGACTGTCACCCTGGCACCCTCACCATCTATACCCTCAGAGCCCAGGTCTGCTCCCATCTTCTTCCAGCGCCACGGCTATAGGTCTGGCATGTTTTAATCTCTTTCCTGAGACAGCCTAACACTGGGACACACTATAACTAGAGAAGACTGCGGTCCCATGCGCTCACACCCCTCTGGCAGGAGACTTTAACGTTGCCCATTACGAAATCCGCTCTGGCCATAAAAGCATCCTGGGTTAGAGATGTTCAGCCAAATGCGTGCAGCTGAGGGTGATAAAGAAACCCCCCTCCCCAAAGCTGGAAGCTGTAGACTTGACTGAAGCAAGAGGCCGGTTTATTACACTAGCAGACTGTGGCGGCATGAATGAGAAAGGCCCCCATGGGCTCCCATAGTTGAATGCTTGGTCACCAGAGAGTGGAACTGTTTGAAAGAACTGCAAGGAAGAGGAGGTGAGGGATTGGAGGAGATGTGTCACTGAGGGTAGGTTTCGAGGTTTCCAAAGCTCATGCCAGGCCCGGTCTCTCTCTGCCTGTGGATCACAATGTAGCTTACATCTTCTGCCATGGTGATAATGGACTAAAGCGCTGACACCGTAAGGAACTCCCCAGTTCAATGCTTTCTTTTGTCTTGGTCATGGTGTCCTCGCAGTGACAGAACAGGGACTAAGACACATATCAATGGAGGGAGCCTCCTTTGTATGAGGAACCATGCTAGCGTAGGCCACCTAGGGGAGGCCTACTGGAGGACCCATCCATGGATGGTGGCACGCTGTATGTCTGACACTTTGCCAGCCTCTTGAGTCCTGATGCTTCCTAGCTTCTATTGCAAGAATGTGCAACAAAAACACATCCATGCATATTCTGTAGGGACAAGGGGGCTCTTCCTGGCTCCCTGGGCTATCACAAGACACCCAGGAAAGTCGCCTTGCTTTCCTCATTTGCAGCAGAAAGTATTAGATATCATGATCCAAATACTTCTCTTCCAGGTCTGGGGAGTTTTCTGGCCCACCTGGCCTACATACAAAGCTTTTTGTCAGAAATTTCATTGCCATCTTTGAATCACCAGATGGTAATTATGCTTAGTTTAGGAGAATCACTGCCTAGCAAGGATCACTGGTAAGAATACCAACGGAAAACAGACACACACACTCTCACGCACACACACGCACACATTCCCGAATGGGTTGCATAAGGCAATGAGGAACAATCTGAAGTGGGCAAACCAAATGCAAAGCAGCCATCTGTTACTCAGTGATAAAGTGCACCTAGAAAGTTATCCAACTCTCACATCTGAGCAGCTCTGCTGATTCAGAAGACTCTTGGGGATCCAGGCACTGAGTACTGGGTGCTGACATCAGGAGGCCTACTTTTAGTGCCAGTTTTTCCTCTAAGACACTCACTTTTGTGAATCACACATCCTTCTTCTACCTCAGATTTGACGTCTTAAAAGTAAGGAGGAATTCAACCAGACTGGGCAGCAACCCCAGTTCTAGTTGTCCATGATTCTCTGGATTAGCTTGCCACATCTTAGTTTCTAATTATTCCCAGCACTAGATAAGGAAGAGAAGCAACACTATGTTGGCCTCTAAGACAAGAGACAGAAACCCTCTTGTCACAGACACATATGTAATGCGGCACATGCAGTGATGATCTGAGATCGCTCCAGGGAGTATCCGTCCTTTGCCAAATTAAATAACCCTCTAAAAGTGCAGCATGCGGCGGTACAAAAGCACTAACATGTCAGGCAGGCTAAATTGTCTAACCTCACGGTGGGGTTGGTCCCTCGGGCTTGTTTCTCTGCAGAAAGTCTTCCAGCTCTTTCTAGGGCCGCCACCATTCCTAGGGTTGCAGGGATGACTGTGGCAGGAAGGACAGTCCCAGATTTCAACTGTCCCCTGGGGGTGTTCCTCTCCAGCATTAGTCCCCACTGGCTGCTTCCTCCCCACACCCCAACTTCTCTTCCTTTGAGACTATCGAAGTTTCCCAGTCAGCTCTCGGGGAGGGAAAACATTCCTCACTAGAGCCCCGGCATCACGAAAGAGCTAGAACTACAACCTAAGCACTCATGGTGGTCCACTGACTGTGTGTATCAGACTAGACCAGGCTAACAACACAGCCTGAGGCTCCCACCTGATTTACTGAGGCAGGATCTTTAGGGGAGATCTGAGGAATTTTCCCAGTTATTCTGAGCAAGTCTAAAGTCATGGCCTTCACAAGTCCCCTTTTCCAGTTTAAGGAACTAAAGGAATTGCGGGTAATTTTGTGAAATACTTGGCAGTTATACTGCAACAAGGAACGAGAGCATATGAGTTGAGAAACCATACAGGGCATTTCTTCAAAACAGAAAAAAAAATACCCCCAAGCAAACAAAATAAAACAAAACAGCCCACCGAGGTCGGCTGCAGCTCATGCGGGGCTCTCTGTGCACAGAGCTCCTGTAGAACCCAGGACTGTTCATCCTCTGGAAGGGGAGATGTGCATTTACATAGGGAGAGCAGGCTGTTCCCATTGCCACCTTATGAGAGACTGGCGAATGAACTACAGTGCTGTAGTGTTAATTATACAGGAAGACAAAACACCTAGTCAAGGGGACGTATTCATGTCAGCATGCCAAGAGTTGCTTCTCTTAGAGAATTCATAGGAAGGCAAACTGCTTTTGCATGCCATTTTCTGGGCATGAACCAAAATAAGGGGATCAGATGGTGCCCAGGCCTTAGGAAGTGATAACCAGGGACCCGACACTATCAGAGGGGAGGGTATGAGAACAGACATGTCCTCGACAAATCACTTCTTAAGGGCCAGATACCACCCTCCTTTAACCCCTAGATGGTGAAGGACAAGCATCTTCTCACTAGCTGTCTAAACGTCACGGATGTGGAAAGTCAGCCATACATCTTTCTCTGTTTTCTCTTTACTTTTTGCTGCTAGTTCTCCTAGTCCCTTGTGGGTACTTCACACATGTCAACTCCATCTTTATTCTGTCCACTTATAAGACAACTGACTGGACTCTGAAGAGCCTGATCCTATTGACTAAAAAAAAAAAAACATTGATTGTGCAATGTTCTTTGCAAATGGGACTAGTTAATCCATTCTCTATAGTCCCATTGGTATTTTTGCTTAATCTGTACACTTGGCAAACACACACTTTAGCAAGATAGGGAGTAATAAATATAATATCTGCTTTTGTACTAAACTATGTCCAGATTATATGTGCACTTAATTCTCAGCCTCTCTCTCAAAACACAGTTGGACTAACCACATGTGGGAGCAAGGTGACTGACACTTCATTTACGTGTGGATATCCAGCACTTGTATCTAAGGTTGCCATGGCATAACCAGCCTCCCGAGTATCCCATCATCCCATGCGTCCCTCTGTTACCAGCAGTCAGTCATTGGCCACATGAGCTCTGTTGATGTGGTCTGTCCTTTTCAGTTTTATAGTTTTCCTATAATCAACATAACTTTAGAGAAAAAGGCAAAGCCAAGGACAGCAGATGTACAGAGGGCCTGTTTAGAATTATATTAATAAACACTGCTGGGAAAGGAAACAATTTTCCTCAAAGAGTTTATATTTAAAATAAAAACAGCAATAGCAATAATAGTATAGTGTGCATATAGACAAAATGTAGAGATAAACTGCTCTTAGGACCTGACCTACGCCTTCATATTTCAGCACAAACAGGAGATTATCGTTTGGAGGAGGGACAAAGGCATAGCTATTACAAAGTAACTATCTACCAAACATTTGTATTTTTAGTTACAGTGGTTTTGTGTGTGTGTGTGTGTGTGTGTGTGTGTGTGTGTTGCTGAGCACCAAGCCTCAAACACCTGAGATACATGGCATTGTTGTCCACTCTGCTCTCAGAATCTCCCTTCTCTAATTTTCAAGCTATATTATGCTGACTTAGCATCTCCAGCTAAGTCCTCTTTGGAGCCTCCGATTCTCATGTGAAATTGCACAAGAAATTGTACACCTGGATCCTAACTGTTTTTGTTTCATTTATGTTGCAGAGATAAAACTCCCGGGCAAAAACTAGGAGCAGAAGGGATTTATTGCAACTCAGCAGAGTCCACCATTGTCAGAAAGTCAAGGAAGGAATTAAAAACAGCTAGCCACCGTCAAAACCAGGGAAATAAGTACATACATATTTGCGTGCTCACTTGCCCTTAGCTAGACATCTCTGCTCTCAGACCGTTCAGGACCCCTGGTTCTGTTCACAGTGGACTGGATCCTCCCACATCAATTAATTTTTAAAAATCTCTCTAGAAGATTGTGAAATGATTCAATGGTGTAGGAGGTCCTTCTGTATTTCTGTTGCTTTCATTGGTTAAATAAAGAGACTGCCTTGGCTTTTTGATACGGCAGTCCATAGGTGGGCTGAGTAGATAGAACAGAAGGCTGGAGAGAGAGAAGGCACTGGAGCAGACACCATGTTTCTCCAGCCCAAGATGGACTTTGATTAAAATCTTCCCGGTAAACCACGACCACGATTTCTAGATATGGGTTAGACTAATATGTATAAGAGGTTAAAACTAATGGACCAGGCAGTAATTTAAATAATATAATTTTTGTGTGGTTATTTCAGGTACAAGCTAGCCAGGACCAAAAGCAGGCCGGCGGCTGGGAGCTGGGCAGTGGCGGGACCCAGCCCGCTCTCCCTCATTACTACAATTCAGTGGTTCGATGAACTTGTTGGTCTTCCAGAAGGCCCAGGTTTGACTCCCAGCACCCACATGGCAGCTAACAACTGCCTGTAACCCCAGTTCCAGGAACTTCAATACCCTTTTCTGGCCTCCATGGCAACAATGTGGTCTGTACATGCAGGCAAAACATTTAGATATATAAAATAAACTTAAATAATACCCCAGATATGCCTACAGTTCAACCCAATATAGACAGTCCCTGACGGAGATTTTCCTCTTAGGCTATCCAAGATTGTGTCCAGCTGGCAGCTAAAGCTGACCACCACGGAAAGGCAATATACCCCAAATGGGTCTCACTGATTCACAGTCTCCCTTCTGTGGGCCACATTAGTTACCTTCCATTGCTATGATCAAACTCCATGACCAAGGTAATTTATAGAAGAAAGGGTTGATTCGGGTTTGTACTTCCAAAGGGAGAGTTCAAAATGATGGGGAAGCAGCATCTGGAGCAGAAAACTTAGCAGCCATCTCTTCAACAGCAAACACACAGCAGAAAGAGCAAACCAGAAGCAGGGCTCGAGGACAGGAACTCTCGAAGCCCACGCCCCTGTTTCCTCGAACAAGAGTCAACCTCCTAAAGGTCCCCCAGCTCCCCCAAACAGCACCGCCAACCAGAATCAAGTGTTCAAGTGTGTAAGCCTTTGTGGGACATTTCTCATTCAAGCCACCACACCGGGTCACCGCGTTTCGTGCTGGGAGTGACCCTGCACTTCTCCGGAGTGCTCATAGCCACAGTTTCTTCACACCGCCCTCCTTTCTGCCGTACTGAAGGGATCTGTTGTCTCTTTTTCTGTTTCCCATCTCACCCTGGACAAACCCTGTGTGAAAATTGGAATTCTTCTCCCTCTGATCCTCACTAACGACCTCCGCTCACTGGATGGAAGCATTAGGCTGGGGAGGAGTAAACTTGACTGCCCTGAAAGGGACCAAGAGTCAGATCAATCCCTTCTTTCCAATATTTGTGTGGAACGAGTGGAGTTTTGAAAACTAGAGTCTTCTTGAACTATGCATGGCTGTGCTGCTTTAGTGAACAGGTAAAAAGACATGAACATATACACAACCAGGGGAGGGCCTGGGGGAGAAGCACTCACAAATATCTGGGTGAAAGGGCATGAGGTGGCGCAGGGAGGCAGGCTGACCCCAGGGGGTTGCTGGCCAGGCAGTCACTCTAGTGAGCTCTTGGTTCATTGAGAGACAGTTTTAGAAAAGTAGAAAGACACTGATGCTCACGTCTGACATCCATCAGGCATGTGCACATGTGTGCTCACCTGTGCCCTCACATGTGATATCTCTCTATCTATCTATCTATCTATCTATCTATCTATCTATCTATCTATCTATCTATCTATCTATCTATCTATCTATCTCAGGCTGGACTATGGAAGTCCTCACAGTGAAGCCGTTTGTGGGGCCATCTCAGATGGGTAGAGCCTTTTCCTTAGCCAGAGGAAAACAATACAGCAGCATCCTATTGCCTGACTTACCTGGTCCTCAGGCGAGGGACTGAAGAAGGTTGTTTGCTGGGGAGGGAGGCAGTGAACTCCACCTCCAGCGATAAATGGAGCAAAGCCCTGGAAAGGGACTACCACTTTCAAAGGGGTGTGTCTTTAAAACCCCCTCAGGCTGGTGTGCAGGGAAAGGGCAGGCAGGGAGGAGCAGGGCCCCAAAGGGTTTACCTGTGGGGAGCCTGCCTGCCTCCCTGACAGTTTGATGTATTTCAGAGGTGGAAACTGCTGACAGGACTCTTTCTAAGTTAGTGCATTTGGTTGGCTTCCTCGTTTGTTGGCGCTGAGTGTTCTCTCTGAGTCTGACTCTATTCGCCATTTCTCTAACACCGTTATGTCTGGGTCTACACTCTTAGTAATGAAACCAAAATGGTCTGTTGTCAGGGCTTCCAGGGGAAAAAAAAAAACCAAAAAGCTGAACACAGACTGTTAAGATGACGCTGGGAGGAAGAGGGGACTCAAACCCTATGCTGTGGAAGCTGGAAAACTCCTTCAGCTTTTCCAGTCTCTCTGCAACCTCCACATCCCTGAGGATCTCACCGTCCCTGAAGAAAAGCATCAGTGTGCACAGCTAATGAGGCCCTCAAGTGTCTGGAACAAGGACAACTCAGCAGGAAGTCTCTTTTTGTACACGTGGTAATAGGCTTCTGGGAACACCTGGTCCTGATTCACCCAGTCAGCACCCTCCCCTGTCTCCAGCCAAGGTGGCACTGACTTCTCAGCCCTGCCCAGTGAGGGATTTTGCTTAAAGAGACACCCCTGGGGAATATCTTGGGTGGGACTTTGATCCCCTTTAGGAACCGAGTTTTAGCCTTGAACAATGTCTTGAGGAGGTCAACTTGTAGTTCTATTCAAGAAGTTTCCTCTGAGAGCCCAGATAGAGGCAAGAGAAGGGAAGGAGCTACTCATTTTTGAAATTAAGAATTGCTCCAATTTCAGGGGTGGGGCATATGACAATTGGAATGGCAAACCCCATTTAAATTATTTAAACATATTGACCTTTACAGGCTAAACACACTCCATCGACACCACAGAGATCATTATAGTGTGCTGTCTGGGAAAGTCCATTCTGGACATAGAGAGAAGCTGTGCAGCACCCCCTTTATTTCCCTATACAGTCACGTTCCTCAGGACACATCACATGACCACCTTTCCCACAATGATGCCATCATTGCTTCCAGAAGACACACACCATGCAATCAGTCTACATCAGCAGATCTTCTTTTCCTCTTAACAATCATAAACTAATTTGACTTCTGTTACATTAATATTTCTGCCTTTGTTTGTTGCCTTATTTGCTTATTTGTCTGGATCCTTATGGGATCTTAGTGACCCAAGAGCAAGTTATGAAACAGAATGTAAGGTGAAGTTTCTGCAGAGGTTCAACCACTGTGAGAACTACATTCCAAAGGAGGTGCCAGAGCAGATGCCGAACTTTGAGATGGTCCTCATCAACGAAAGGAACAGGACAGTGATTGAAGGGTTGCTGAGGAGGGTTTCTTTCAGAGAGATATGGCATGACTCTGCTCCCCAAAAGGGGGTCCCATCCTGGCTCCTTGTAGCAAGTCTTCAGGGAAAATAGGAGGTTTTTGAGTGAGCTGTTGATATAGTATTAGGGTTTCCTTGCCATCCCCATACCTGGGATGATCCCTGCCCCATATCCCAATCCCAGAGAGGTCCAGGGCAAGATTCTGCTGTATAAAGGTACAATTGTATATGATAGCTCATGCAACGGCAGAGTGAAGGCTGAAGTCTCATCTGGTTTGAAGGGCAAAATGATGCAAGTATCCTTCAGAGCAGATATGGATCTCCCATGGGAGAAAGTTAGTGCTGAGCCATCTTAGCTGTTCCCAAGAAGAACACCCACAGGGGAGAGAAGCTGAAGGTGTGGCTGGATTTCCAAGGCCCTAGGGAGAACCATCTGGAATAGAGGTTCATGGATCTTTGCTGAAGGAAGGGGAGTGATTGATCAGTCACAGGGACAGGGGTACTTCCAAGGGTGAAAGCACTTACCCCTAGTTATACACCTTGAATACCTGTCAAGCTAAGAGACCAAGCGGACTTCTCAAAGTGAGCCCTGTGCCTTGGGCCCCTCTCCCTGACTCCACCCCAGAGATATAAAAGTTCAGGTACCAGGATGGGGGAAAAGAAGACAATTTGACAGGAAAATGAAGGAGAAGATGACCATGACCCTTTCTGCCTGCAGCATGTCCAAGCCAGAGGAGGCGTGACACCCCAGCTTCACATCAGAGCTGGTTCTGGACATTTTATGACCAGGCTGAGGTTCTTCAGACAACTCAGGAGGAACCAGAAAACTCATCAAACTCCCTGAGGTTTTCAGCTAGTCACTGAGGAAAATCAGTCCCACAAACTGATTTAAAGGGACAGTGGGAGACAAGACCAGTGACTTTATCATGACAGGGTTGGGTTCTTATTCAACATTCAGAGTTTACTCGCTACCTTTTCATTATTAGGGGTATTAAATATCAGTTCAAATAGCTATGATCTAAATTATTAGGAAGTTTACTGGTTCATGAAACAGGGGAGTCGAGGGGAAAGCAGTTTCTGGGAACTCAGCAGAAGCTCTTGGTTCATTGCACTCATCTTCCCATGCGAAAGGGTTTTATTTATGCAGAGGGCACATCCCAGGCATCACCACATCATCATAGGCTGAAGAAGAGCTGAGCTCCCAAAGAAAGAGATTTTTCAATTTCATCTTCTATAAGTAAAATCCCAGAATATCTGGTTGGGTATAATACCCTGCCTTGGGTCATGCAGTCATCAGTCCACAACCCAGGGAGCAGCAAACTTGATTGACAGGCCCCTCAGGGCCTGCATGGAAGAGCTGGGATTAACCAAATTACAGAGCAAGCTCATCAGGCAGAACAACATCCACCACCATTAGCCACACTGTGCAGCACAAAACAAACAAACAAACAAAAATCCCTGAAGCTCCCTGATGTCAACTGAACACTCCCCTACACGACAGGAAACATCGATGGCTACAATAATTAATATCTTCCTACTGGGGACCTTGGCTTTTGCTTTCCCTCCATCAGAGGGAGATACATTCTCCTCCACTGATGATCTGCCTATCAAAATTTTGTCCATTTTCCAAAGCTCATCTCAAATATCACCTCTTCCCTGAAGTCGCACATGATTCCCAAAAATGGAAATGAATTGATCTTTGCTGACAGTTGTCTGCGTTGGCTCCCCAGCAGTCATCCAGACAACTGGTTCAGATGCTGCTCTTCCCCTCCATCCTCCCTGACCTCAAAAACACAAGCATCCTCTTCTCTTCTTCTATAATAATTAGAACATTTTAAACTCATACCTCCTGCGTCAGCTGTTTCTGCGACAATGAAATTAAAGCCTGGACAACACCCCATGGCTTTGTCTCCGGTACATTTAGAAAAAAAAAATTCTAATTTTATTGAATAAGGCAAAATTTCCCTTTATATGATGTAGTGTTTCAAAAATATGGTCATTACTTTTTGGAATCTCTCCCTTTAAGACCATCTTAATTCCCCTCCCAGTGACTGCAGATAGGTTCAGATGATTTGAGGGGATTTGAGGGGATGTTCCTGTAACAGTGTGCACCTATGGATCCAAGGGACCCATCGTTCTGGGCCCTCCTGTCACTCTCTCCCAAGATGCTCATTCTAGGGGAAATGACTCACAACCACCCTGTCCGAGAGCATCCAAACAGCTGAGGGAGCTCTCATTTGGGCAAAAACACATGGCGAACGTCTCACAGACTCACCCTCCAGCCCCAGTCCAACCCTTTGGATGACAACAGCCCTTTGATAGCTTGACCACCCAGGTCAACCCAGGGCCTCCCAGCAGAGCTGCTACACAATATTTGATCCACACAAGCTGAGAAAAAAAATCAGTATTTATTGTTTGTGTGCATGCTTGCTTTTTATATTTTTAAATTAGCATACAAGATATTAGATATCATTATAGCATCTCTGAATGAAGTGTATTTTAGTAGATTCTCCCCTCCGCCATCTTCGCCACCCTCACAACCCCTCTTCCAGTCTCCTTGTATAACCTTCCATCTCTTTTCTTTGTTTTTTTAAAATGTGTCAGCAAATTTTTATTAATCATAAACATTAAACCACAGTTGAACAATGAATACAACAACAAAAAAGAATTAAACAAAATTGATGTGGACGCTTTCCCTATATAGAGAAAGGAGAGCTTCCCTGTGCAGGTGGAACTCAGCAGGTAATTGGGTTCTCTAACTACACATCAACATCAGGCAGTGGGACAACAGGCAGGACTGCAGGTGTGTGCCCGGCATCTCGAATATCAATACCCACATCTGCTGGGTCAGCTGATGTGGCTCTAGGCTGCACTGGTCCAGCCTCGGGCGGAGTTGGTCCCAATGCTGCAAAATCTGTGTTTTCGGTGTCATCTTTGCATTTCATATCTCCGTGGGGCCCGGCCACAGAAGGTGGTCTAGGATACGGCATCTCTTGCATCTCTGTGGTGTCCAGTACTGGGGCTACTGGTGTTGTTTCCCTGCTGAACCCACAATCTCTGGCCGCCTCATCTTCCTCAAGCGTTTCTGTGGACTCCTGCACCTCCAGCTGTGCCTTGAGCTTCTGGACATGAAGTTTGTAAAATGTAAAAGGCAAGTTCTGATACAGGTAGTCCAAGAGTCTCCTCAAAAGCATGAGATCTGGAGACATCCTAAAATCTTGTGGTATTATTTGCATCCAGATAGTCAGAAAGAATAGCATGCCCCTATTTGTATGGTATTCCCCCCGAAAGTAAGCATGGGGAGATCCATACCTTCCATCTCTTTTCCACTTTCGTGTCTCAAAAGCTCGCTCTTCTTCCCACACCCTTCCTCAACAATTTTTCAACCCACTCTTGGTCTCCATTAGATTGGGCTGTAACTTGTTACACAGCAACATTCAACGAAGATGCACATTAACACATAAAAATCGATTTTTAACACGCAGTATCTTAACCTGGGTGCACAGGAGACAGAGCCAGAGGAGAGCTAACGTGCTACTGTGCCCACATGGAGCACATTCCAGAGGAGCAGGGGTGAAGGAGAGGAGGGATGGAGAGTAAATCCTAGGGCATCTCTGAGCTGGCTCCTGAATGGCCTCAATTGTAGCTGACTACTTCGTCATGTGGGGCCGATTCTGAAAGGTGTCTCATGTCAATTTGTTCAGCGGAAGGAAGTGAAGAGGATTTATCCATCAGCTCCACCCTTCTCAGTTAAGGGTCCTTAGTAGTACATTAACTCTCTAAAGTTCCTGGGTATAGTTACATAATAGTCAGTTTCTTGTCACTATAAGAAATATACAAGATAATCAGCTTACAAAACGGTTTATTTGGCTTGTAGATAGAGGTTTGGGTTTGTGAACAGGTTGTCCTGCTGATTTTTGGTGTTGTTAAGCATGTGGTAGAGTAAAACCATTCATCTCACGACCAGAAAACAAAGGAGAAAAGGAGAAACTGTCCTAGTATCATGATGCTCCTCAAGGGCATGACCCCAATGACTTAAAGACCTTCCCATAAATCCTAACTCTTAAAGATCACACAACCTCCCAGTAGAGCCATTCCTGGGACCAATTTTTAAATACATAGACCTTCAGGATCATTTAAGATCCTCATATGGAACATAAGATCCCCATTTCACATGCCTTAGAATAAACAAGGAAGTGTCAAGGAATCCCACCACCTAGCTAGGCAGGAGGTAATGCTGGGCTGTGCCACTTGGGCTCAGTTGTAGTTTCCATAAGACTGGTCACCAAAGAGTAGCTGGAGCAAAGCTACAAAAGTAGCTGGAAGGCTCCGACAGACAGGACTGAGAAGAGGCTCTGGAGCGGCACAGTGAGGTATCCGGCAGACGGCGTAGGTGGAATGATGTATTCACTGCAAGTATTCTCATAACTTGGAAAGGGGAAAGATCAGAAGTCCGACTGGCAGGGAGGTGTCTGTGATCAGCCAAACTTCAATCAAAGGGACCTAGACATAACCTTAAGGGTTGTAGCATGTAAACTCAGATGTTTAGGTAGCAGAATGATTTCCAATCTAAAGAAGCCAGTGTTTAGAGAAATGAAGGTCTTGGGGGGGGGGATATGGGATGGAAATCCAGCCAGAAGGAAGTGAACAGTGGCTCTCAACGACATCCGGGTGGGGGAAGGGTACCACAATGTGTGTTTGGGGACAATGAGGCAGGCACACAGAGAATGAAGTTGACCCTGTCCCACAAAGCTTATGAACTCACCAGGCCTAGTCCTCATCTTCCAGCCCCCAGATAACTGTTCCTTTGTAGTCCATCTTCCCAAAGCCTCCCAAAGGGAGAAGGTGTTTCAATGTACACAGATGAGGATCAAATTCACGTGACCGTTCCAATTGGTGGAGTCACTCATCCCAGCCAGGGGGTAAATACACCGTCACTCCTTTATCTAATCAATTGCCTATGCTTCCTCTTGGAGAAGGTCACATCCCTGGTGACCAGCAACCTTCTGCCCTGAGACCCAGCTCGTCTGCTCTCCTCTTGTCCCTGAGGCACAAACAGGCTTCTAATCCCCGACCACAGAAGGAAGCAAGGGTTATTCTGCACTGCACATACAGATGTGCTCAGGTTGCAGATGGCATGTGGAAGTCAGGGTCCTTCTACAAGAGACACGACTCCAGATGTGCACCAGAATTTCCAGATTCTCTGGAGGCTTTTTGCAAAGTCATTTGTGTCTTAGCTCCACTCCAGTCTCCTGAGTTGGACTCCTAATAAAGATCCCTGTGCAAATGCACCACGTGGGTTGACAATAGCTTCCTCTGTCTTATGAGTAGAAGGATTTCTCTCCGGGATGTAACTAAGTAGTTAAAGCTAGGCTTTTTTTTTTTTTTTTTAAATTAATACTTGGAATGTTATGTAACGTTTTCTGCTGAATTGTGATGTGGAAATCCCTTGGTTATTTGGAATTTAATCCAAAATCCCCATGCCTGTTATTGCCCACCCTAAGAGCTCAGTCTAGGTAGTCACCGCAGCTTTGCTCTTTTCCGCTACAAACCTGAAGGTGAGCCCGGAGGAGGGATGGCTGTCAGGCTTCTCGGCACCCAAAGCAGATTCGGCTGTCTCTCTCTGCTCCTGACTCACTGAATCTGCCATATGACAAGAGGGCCCAGTAGACAGGACACTGTGAATATCACATGACTGCCAATTTTCACATTTCAGGAAGGCCTTGAAGTGGAAATGCGGACTATCAAGAGCCCTGCAACCCTACCACATCTCCCCGCTGCATAAACTTGCTGTCTGTCGCTGATGTCACTTGTGTGTCACCCAGTAGTGACATGCACTGTTCATCCTCAAAACCCCTTAGGTAGCAAATGTCCCACGGGTCACCTTCTCCATCAGCTGAGCCAGAGTCACAGAATTCTAGAACAGCAAAGCTGACAGAAATCTTCCCAGGGACAGTATAAGTGCTGGCATTTCTGGAGGGCTTACCAAGGCCCAGCCACTTCGTATATATTATTTCACTTAATCGTCAAACTAACTCTGCCATGAA
>JAQHUG010000048.1:1316533-1329482 GCA_028555095.1 Dicrostonyx torquatus
CAAGATCCCCTGAGTAAATTGGGAGCATGGGAATCATGGGAGAGGGCTGAAGGGGAGAGGAGAGGCAGGGAGGGGAAAAGAGAAAAATGTAGAGCTCAATAAAATCAATTAAAAAAAAAAAACAGAAAAAAACCCATTACTCCAACCAAAGGCTGACTCAATCCTCCCTCCTCCATGGTTAGAGTGACAGAAGGTGCTTAGGAATCCACACACAGGGACTCTGACAGAGTCCACGACACTGTGCTTCTGACTAAGCCTGGGGAAACAGTGGATCAGAGAGAAGTTAAGGCAGGACTGACTTCACATCATCACATTAGCGCTGCCTGGAACGAGCAGTGGCAGATTTCACAAAGCCACCTTGGCTTCCCTATGTCACCCCCCCTCATCAGAGACTCGCCTGTGGAGACAGCTGTCTAGGGTCATTTCTGTCAAGCATCGCGGCCCTATTGTGAAGGGCTCTAGGCATTAGCAGTCTTTCCCCACAAAGCCCTGTTAAATGAGGAATGCTGCTGTGTGGGGTTACCGGAGCAGGCATTGCTGCTGCTAAATGGCTCCAGCTCACCTGGCATCATGGGCCTCTCTGCATCTTTCCTCACCAACAAGTACCCCCAAGTAGAAATGGTTCCTATTTCATGTTAGAAGGAACTGGCATAAATTCTAAGCCATAGCTTAAAATTAAAACACGTCCACCCTGCGGAGCACCAAGGCTTTGGAAAGTTTATGGCAATGCACAAAAAAGATGTAGGAAAGTGGACTTTGTCTTTGTCAGACATCCCAGAGGGCCTGTGCCTTACTCTTCTAAAGAAATAAATGTGTCCTTTACTGGCACCAGCGCCCCTTTCTTCTGAGCACCAAAAGCATTCTGTCCATTATTCAGCATAAAGTAATATTGCTGTTGCTTGGTTGCAAGGGGTCATGGGAACAAACATTCTTAAGAGCTCTGGAGCTCTGTGGATGGAGCCGCCCTGCGCCTTGTTGCTATGGTAGAGTGCACACCACTATTTTCCCCTAACCTTCTGCTGCGCTCCCTCCCGGTCAGCAACACTTTCTTGTACTAAATGCTGGAATGCAAATTAAAGCAGGGAGCCCTCCCACTTCCCGGGTGCTTGTTATGTCAGCACGCTTTCAGGAATATCTGAGCACCAACGCTCAGGACGAATGCTCAGCTTGTAGATGGATTAGCTTTCTGGTACATCACTTGCCCCCAAATTATAAAGAGGAATGGAGGTAACACATCCGAAGTTAGCGACATCAACTCTGGCCCCGTGATGTCCTCAGTATGCATCTTGGAGCACACATGCCATTTTGTGATGATAATTAAAACTTGACGGCTACGCCGCCTTTCCACTGTGCCTGTGCTCTTTCGGATCTGTGTCTGAATACCAAATACTACTCTCCAGAAGACTGATGGGAAGCCAGCGCCCAACATTCCCAGCCTGACCCTATGCCTTCTCCCTGCGTCCCTCCACCATACACACACACACACACACACACACACACACACACACACACACACACACCCTCTGCTCACCAGAATCATTACTCTTCATCCCCATTTCCCTTCACCTCACACAACATATCCTGCAGGACAAGCATCCCAGAGCCCTCACCACTCTGTGCTGTCACCCACAAAGCCACCACAAAGCCTTACTCAGCTCCTCTCACCTGGTCATAGATCCAACTCCAGTGAAGCAGCCTTCGTGTGTGGTCTTTCTAAAACACAAATCTGACTGTGGCATTATCTCTTTCCAATGCTCCAAGCTCCCTTCATTGCTGTTGGCATTCAGAGTTTCTGAGCTCTGTTTTTCCTCTCCTGAGCACTGAATCTCTTAGCTTCACCTCTCCTTAACAGAAGCGAAAAGCACACGACTTCTTATTGTGACACACACACAGGGAGGTCAAAGGACAGGTGACATTTCTTTCCTTCTATCATGTGGGTCCCAGGGATCAAATTCAGGTCATCAAGCTTGCCAACAAGCACCTTAACCCATCTCACTCGCCCTAGACAAGCTTCTAAGTCCAGATGTTAAGCCAAGGTGACCAGCACAGCTAGAAAACATTTTGGGAGACTCTAGGCCACCCTGGATCTTCTTACCCAGGAGAACGTTGGTGGCACACATGATAAATATCTATCTATTGAAGGAAAAAGACACTTGTGCCCAGGAAATCTAGGGCTATTTGGGGTTATATAAAAGTAAGAATGCAATCACCTTTAAAGTCAGGTCTTCTTTGTAACTAGGAACATCGATTCTTACCTTTGCAGAGGTTGCACCGTGTCATATTTGCCGAAGGTAACAAGATAGCACTGTTCTTCATGAAGACCAAGTGCTCTGAACTATACCCCAAAGTCCATAGAACCTGCTTTTGTCTCCTTAAACAACACAAACAAGACTTTCCCAATTTTTCCTTGTTTTATTTTTAGAAATCATTATCATTCCCTTTCCTATGAAAAATTACCACTGAGGTATTGTTCATTTTTCCCCCCTCAACACAATTGAAGTTGTACATGGTAGGGAAGTGTTTAATTAGTCCATCGCTAGCAGGAACTGTGTGTGCACCCTGCAGGAGGAGCCTAATAAATTACTTGGTGATCTCCGTGGGAGGCTGTGTGCAGGAAAATGCTCACTCGTCTGCACAGCAGCCAGCCGCTTCCCGTGAAAGGGTTCAGAAGCATGCTTCGGCAGGTGTAGCTCTAGCTGCTTGGGACAGAACTTCCAGGGCAGTGAAAGCACACAGGCCTGAGGTGTGAGGGAAGCCACGTGGGTTTGAGCTACAGTATCTGGGGACAAAAGAACTCTGGAGACCTTCCCATTGTCTCCTCCTTCTCTCTCCACTTGTATAACGGTGAAGTTCTTCTCCCATCCCCAAAGACATCAGTTTTCAGATCACCCCAATGCCCCACCCTGCTTTTCCCAGTGTGGAGACATCAGATGCTTAGGAAATGGTTGCCACAAACAAATAATATTACGCTACCTTATTTAGATGGGCAGACAGAGATGAGGTAGGTGGGTGCAGACTATAGCTATGTAAGGTGGGAGTGTAGCATGTTAAACCATCTGGAAAGATAATTCCACTCGGGGAGCATAGTATGTGATGTGCAGAGCCACCAAGAGTGAAGGGAAAGATCCCCAAAGTCACAAGCTTATAAAGAGGGGGGTCCCTGAGCTGCTTTCAGGGAGAACCAGTTCCTCTGACTTGAGTTCTGTTAGCTGCACCTTGGTAGCTTGATCAGGACAGTAGGATGATTGCTGATGTAGACATGTTCTGCCCAATCCAGGCTGAGAAGGAAGCCCAAGAGGGGATCAGGGAGGAGGATGGCCTGATAAAGCCAGGCTTTCCAGGCAAGGAAGGAAAGGGTGGGAACAGCAAACAGCAGAGCCTAGGTGCCTTATAGGGTGTTGTCACAGACATTTGTCACAGTCATAAAGTCCTCACCCAGAGGCAGACCTGAGACAGTATTTATGAGACTTGTAGGAGAATGAGAGAAACCAGCTTAAGACAAGGAAGCCGTCTAGTGAGAGGGAGATCCCAGCGAAGTCCAGCCACATCCTGTAGGATGACCCTGGGGCTGACCTTGGGGACTGAGTTCTCTGCTGTGGAGGAAGACTGACTCCAGTAGGCAGTGGAAGAACTTCAGGTAGTGATGCCACAGCGATGGGGCAGAGCACAAAGTGGGAGCACTGCTGCTGCCTACCGTGTATGTCTTCAGCAAACTCTATTTGGTCACAAGAGGGCAAAATCTGGAAGGGATCTAAATCAGAGCCTGTGTGAGAACAAAGAGAGCCTGACATCTAGGTTCACACACTGGAAGCACGTGCATTCGTGTTTCTGATTATTGCTGCCGGGTCCCTCCTCACTCCCAGCAGCCCAGCTCTTTTCTAAGATTTTCTCGGCCAGTCTCTTCTCATGCTCCTCATCTACGCGAATGTTTCCTTGTCTATGGTCATCAACTAAGCTTTAATGTCCACCAGGATGTCATTTAATCCCCATGACTCAGTGCCTTCGGTGTTGGCTGACTTGTTTCATGAGTGAGGAGGTTAGAATTTAAGGTTTGTCCAAGTTCTCTGACTAAAGGGCACGGCCCCATGTGGATTGAGAGCTGATGGCCCTTGATTGCTAAAAATGCACGTAACCATCCCTCTTTCTAAAGCTCTTTCATGTCAGGGTGTCTGTGTTCTCCATCTGCCAAACCCAGGTTCAAATATCACGGCTCGTCCAAATCCTTTCAAATTAGCCAGAACTCTTGGAAGGAAGAGAAAAAAAACCAACAAACAGGGAAGAAAAATCTTTGGTCTTGCAGTTGAAAGAATATTGGGGTGACTTTCATGTTTGCAGGGACTGACACTGGAACTAGGGCCTAAATTAAGGGCTTAAATTTTATATCACCTTCCTCAGCCCGTTGACCTTAGAAACGGAAAATCAACAGCCCCCCACCCCTCATTTCCACCCCCACCCCCTGCCCATTACAATCTACAAAGAACTCCACTCAGACATCTCTGGGTCATAGGCTTGCACCCGTCCTGACCACAGAGTTTAAGAAACTGATAGCATGATCAGTCAGTCTGAAAGGCTTTATTCTTTGAGGATCTGAGTAGAAGAAAAAATGGGATGGCAGTTCAGAGCCTGGTGTCCACAGTTCACTCCAGCACCTGTGGAGACCCTGGCAGAGTCACTCTACCTTCTTCTGGCATAAATAACTATTGACAATGCTCACATAGTCTTTGGATCAAGAATTTGGACACTGTGGTTATGGATTGCCTCTGCTCCCCATAGTATTGAAGCCAGAGGTGAATGGCTCTAAGCCCAAGAGACTCAGTAGCAAGGCTCATTCACTGAGAATCTGGCGTCTGGGCTGGTGCTTTCCTGCCTGGTTGGGGAGGGCACCAGTTCCTCTCCAAGTTACTCTTTCTTGTGAGATGATCTGGGTTTTTCCTCACACCAGATAGTTCAGTTCAGTGAATATCAGAAGAGAGGGCTGGAGAGCAAGATTCAAAGCCAGACTGAGGGATTGAGTGGTAGGGGGAGAGGAAGAGAGAGAGGAAAATAGAGATAGGAAGAGGAGAGAGGAGAGCCAGAAGAGAAAAGAGCTGTCCTGCTTTCTGCCTGTCACTTCTACTTGCTGGAGCCTTACAAGCCTTTTGGGCTCAAGGGGAGGGGAAACATGCACCCTTGAGAAGGGTAGACAATTCTGGAAGAGAATATGGGGCCTGAGATACTGCTATTGACACTTTCAGACAGCAGAAAAAATGTGTTTAAGGGTCCACACAAGGGTCACTAATGTTGACATTTGCTGTAAGACACCCAGTCCCTTGCTTAGTCGAGAGCAAGGGCTCTGAGATTAGTAGACTCCGAAGCTTTTCAACATGCACAATGTTTCCTAGGAAGACCTACATCGAAGTGCTGCTAGCTGTGCAGAGACGCAAGAAGGGTATACAATTGGTTGCCTATTTGGCCAGGAGGTGAGGGAAAAATTGACCAAATAAGTTCAGCAGGTCGAAGTGGCTTCTGTCTTGTCCCCAAAAAAGTGCAGATCCCAAGCCCATGTGTACCGAGAGTAACCCTCACCGGCATTCCCAAACACACATTACTAGTTGAAACTCAATCCAGATGCTTGTTAGTGCCCCCAGTAGGGCTCTTAAACCATTTCCTTATACATATCTTTAAGGTTTTTATGTTCTGAAGGGGACATTTGTGTTATCTCATCAAGGCCAGAGAAGAATCTTGTCCCCAAGTGGGCTGACCACTGTAAAATTTGATTCTGTGATGGAGACTTTTACTATAGCATCTTCGGGCCCTCAGGAGCTTTGGTACTACTGCCAGTCAGGCCTATGCTTAGCCTCGACCAGATACCACCTTTCTTCATCTTCCTGGTCCTCATTTCAAGGCGAATGTGCAGTGGAGGAAGATTAGCACCAGAAGATGGTGGCTTTTACTGACTAGGAGCCCCGCTCTTTTCCTGAGCTCTTCTGGTCTCACCCATGTGCCTTTTCCGTTTGCGAACTGTACGGTAGGCGCAGCTGTGCCTTATTGAGCCCCCACAGCTCTCGGGATCTCCTTTTGTTCCTGCTGTCTCATCGTGCCTGGAGTCAGATTATGTCAGCGTCCTTTTTAAGAACACAGACAGGTGCTGCCAGAGGACAGGGGTGTGATTTTCCCACACAGAACAAATTCATCTCCAGGGCTAGTACTCTTAGAAATATGTCAGTCGCCCTCAGAAACAGCCAGGAGTAATAATGAGGCAAGAGGGGGGCTCCAGTCTCAAATTCAGGGGTCTTCTCGCTTTGCTGTAGAGGCCTTTCCTTACTCATGAAGGGGAATTCACAGGTAGGTACATAGTAGGCACTCAGTAAGTGCTGAATGAATGAATGAAGACTAGAATACAGCATGCAGCTTCATTCCATTTTAGCAAATTCTTACAGAAGTAGAAGAAAAAATAAAATTTAATTCTCTGCTGCCCCTGTAGTGATATACCTGAGGATTCAGAAATAATTTCCTAAATGTTAATTTATGGAGCTTTAGCTTCTCCATCCTTAGAATCTCTGAGCATCAACATGGGGAGAGCCTTACCTATGTCAGGGTCCAGCCTCAACGGGTTCATACGCTCCAGGAGAGGGGCCAGTGTACTAGAAATATTAGGTGGGAATAACAGAGATATGAAAGAAACACAGACACAGGATAGTACCAGGCAACTCAGAGAATACTGAAGACTGTATGTGAGTGCATATGTGCATGCGGGCGTGCTTGCTTGCTTTTGTTTCTAGAAGTTTCTCTTGTTGCTTTCCTAGGGTCCTCGGATGCTCAGTTTTGGAAAGACTTTTCTATTTCTTTTCATTTCTCCTATAGATACATTTAGCATTTGGGGGCTCAGTTCCCTTCCTGACAGCTCTCTCTGAGTTAGTGCTGAAACATGGTTTTTGTAGTTGGCCACCATGATCCCTTCCAATCTTTAGTTACCAAATAAAGATGATAATTTTTTGGGTAATTCAAAGATTTCCTGTCAGATGTCAAAACATATTATGAGGACAACGGTACCAGTATGTAACCAAATCAACAGGGCAATGGAATAGAATATGTCCAGAAATTGACCCAGTAGGTATAGACACCTAAAGTCACTGGGGGAAAGGTGTCTCATGCAGAATATAAAATCGGGACATTGTCTAGTCATGGAGACAAAGAAGAGATGAATCCATGCTTAGACTCTTACACCAGTGTTATATATTTAACATAACTGCTGCCTCAGCACCCCATTTCTAGGTCAGATGTAAGTTATTTGCAACCCACTCCTACCCCATTACCTTTTTCCTAATTAAATCTCCCTTGCTTGTGTGGGTGGCTGTGATTCAGCCCCACTTGTTCCTGATTCTCCTGACCCCAGCCCAACACATCCCACAACAGCTGACCATGACAGAACCAGAAGATCAAAATCAGTGAGTAAATCCCCAATCCACAGACTCCATGGGACTTCGTGAAGAGGACCGCTTAAGTCCACAACCTTTAATGAAGAGATTCTACAGGTGTCTCCCTCAACCCCTCCCCACCGGTGAGCCCTTATTCAGGCTGTCCATCAACCTCCTTACCCACTAAGCCGCTCCCCTGGCCCCTGTTGGCTTCTTGGCAGCACCTCTAACTTCCTTGAGACCCGTGAATAAAAACAATGGAGGGAAGGGTAATGGGAAG
Source organism: Dicrostonyx torquatus (assembly GCA_028555095.1). Lineage (NCBI taxonomy): Eukaryota > Metazoa > Chordata > Mammalia > Rodentia > Cricetidae > Dicrostonyx > Dicrostonyx torquatus. Next base: position 1,324,211 of record JAQHUG010000048.1, read on the forward strand.
GGTGGTGGGAAGGGCGGTGGGAAGGGTGGTGAGAAGGGTGGTGGGAAGGGTGGTGGGAAGAGTGGTGGCTCAGCAGTTAAGAGTGATGCTGCTTCAATTCCCAGAACTCTCAGCATCAGCATCAGCATCAGGCAGCTCACAACCATCTGGAACTCACTCCAGATCCAAGGACTTTTCACTCTTCTGACTTCTTCTAGCACCAGCATTCACCTGCACATACTACACACACACACACACACACACACACACACACACACACACACACACACACACTAAAACTAATGAAAATTAATCTTTCTAAAAAGTTTCTCCATTTCATTCCTTTTTGTTTTTCCCTCTTCATCACGTCTCACCTGTCATTCATCCAGACCTTTTGTCTGAGTTCTCCCAGACCGTGGCTTTCTTAGCTTGCAGACACACTTGAGAGGGATCTCAAGACCAAGTTAGAAATTACTGTAACAGTAGAAATCACAGTACCCTGATTAAGTTCCAGTAGAGAGAAGATGAATATTGAAACTGGCAGCATGGAAGAACTGGGAGGAATTGCAGAATGATGGCATAGCCTCAGAGTCAGGAAGGCCTACACAGAATACCTACACAGAAACAAAATGGGTAACTAATTGCAGCTCTTGTCACAGAGGAGGGGTACACTCCCTGGAACAGATGAGCTCCCACTGACCAATAAAAAAATAATCAAGCAATCAATTTAAAAAGAGCTAATGATGTGACCACTCCACATAAACGTTAATCCTTTTTTATAGGGCCTCACTATGTAGCCCAGGTCTTGCTATAGACCAGTCTGACCTTGACTTCACAAAGACCTGTCTGCCTCTGCCTCCTAAGTACTAGAATTAAACTCGTGCACCACTATGCCTGGCTAAAAATGTTTCTTAAAATATCAGAAAGCACTACCAACTGCACCCACAACAGGAGATATGCAATTTAAACTAACCTGAGAGCTCACGTACAGCAAGCACAGTATTACTATAGGTAGGGAACTGGAGAGACATCGTAAGACAGGCACAGAATAAATCTGCAGGCTAGCCCAAGAAAATGCTAGCACTGTTGCTTGGAGGGAAACTGCGGATGAGAGCATGGGAGGAAGGGAGATGTCAGTATCTTCCCTTTTGTGCCTTTAGGATTTTGACTCATGTGAATGATGCTGAAATATAAAAAAAAAAAAAATAAAGCTGTATCTTGAAAAAAAAATCTGTTCCATTCTCTTTTCACTATCCTGCCTTGCTCAGCCTTGGCAGGCCTTCCCCCAGTTCTCTGGCCTCTCTTCAAGGACTGTGTGGACTGTTCACAATCCTCACGATGCTCAAGGATGGTTTTGAAGCTTACGAAATGAAAGTCAGCCCCAGAACATTGCCAAATGGTCTCAGAACACAATTTAATGCGAGGTTTCTGACAGAGCAGCTGTGGCTTCATTTAGCAGAATATTTGAACATTTTAGTCTCAATACAGCAGTTGGGTTCCTAGAACAAAAGGTGGTTAAAGGGACAGACATATGAAAAATCCAAAAAGACTGATTCTCTGTGTGGTATTTGAGTCTTGCTTTCTTTCAGTTAGATTTGACACTATAAACAAGAGGCATCTTACTTATGTAAGACATATATTTTGCTTTTCAGCTCACCTTTGGGTGTTATAAATTTGATTATTCTCAACAGCACTACGCAGCATATTATAGGATGTTAAAGCTGGGAGACCTAGGAGCTCATTTAATGGGGATGATGTTTTTGTAATATGTTTCTGGATAAACAAGGGTCTACCAGGTGCCCTCCTGCAACTGTGTTGAACTTACTATCCGTTCCTGGTATGATTCAATGAGAACAGTACCTTTCAAACCCTTTCTCAGGCACAGTGCCATGAGGTTTCTACTGCTGTATTTTAAGCTCCCAGAGAATGGTAAGGAGCCCTAGGGAGAGACTCTGGTCTCTCAGAAACTAGACTCATCTAGTCAGAATCTCAGAGACTCCCCTGACCCACCCAAAACAACGGGGGAGCTTAACAGCATCCCAGAAGAAATACAAATTTGACTCCAAGAAACCAAAATTGCTCAGGTTACACCTCCTTCCACGCTGGTGCAGCCATGCTGTAGTTCAGTCTCCTCCAGCAAAGCACACCTTAATGAGGATTCCTACTCTCAAGTCCCAACTGCCTTGAACAACCACAGTAATCCTCACTCCTGCACACCTTAATGAGGATTCCTACTCTCAAGTCCCAACTGCCTTGAACAACCACAGTAATCCTCACTCCTGCTTGAAGCATTCAGGGACAGGATAAACCCCTGTTGGTGCCCACAGGAATGTCATTTATCTTGTTTTGATATAAGGATACTCCCAAGCAGAAAACATGTAAGAGAGAATGAATTTGGTTCCTTCTCCTGGTCTTTCTCTTTTCCTGGAAGGAAGAGTCATCTACTTGCGTATAGTTCCAGAGCCACCAGAGGCTCGGGCTCCTGAACTGAGGACAGTGTTGGCCTCTCCATTCTTGCTTTTCCTGCTGTTTCAGATCTGTTCTCAAGGCATGTATAAAGGTGCCTGCGCTTTGGACTTGTGTTTGGTAAGTGACCGCCAATCTCTTTTCCTTCACTCGATCTTGTAAGTTCTCACTGTGGCCATCCACTCTGTAGTATTCTATAGAATGTACTTGACAGGATAAAGGCTTACTTCAGGCAACTGTAGGTCTTTGGGTGATAATGAAGTTCTTGAGAAGATCTGGCACAGTGAAGAGAGGGTGCTGCCAGGAGCGGCTTTCAGGGACAACTTCCCTACCAAGGTGCAAGGGAAGCTAGCAGGGGTGGGGGTAATGCTGCCAGGCATGAGGTATGAAAGGGTTCTTGGGTGCCAGAAGACATTTTTAATACATACATTATGATTTGCATGTAAGATGTTTCCCACGGGCTCATAAATTCCAATGGTACTAAGGTAGTGGCATTGTGAAGGCTATGAGATCTCTAGAAGGTAAAGCCTAGGGAGAATTGCCAGGGTGCAGAACTTGAGTTATAGCCCAGCTCTGCTCCTAGGTTAAGTCTTTCTGATGGGTTGTATTCCCTCAAACCATAGCCCAGATAGATCTTTCCCCTCCTAAGTTGTGTATTATCAAATATTTGACCAATGAGAAAAATAAGCTAAGGCAGTACTCCTGAGTCAGCTCAGCATGGCCTTGGCCTGAACCAATCTGCAAATGGCAGCAGCTCTAGCAGTGAAGCTGCAATGGCACCACTAAAGGAGCTTTGTGCGAACAAAGACTAGGAGTGTCTTCCGAGAGGGTTCAGGCCAAGCCTCCGTGAACGTAGGTAGGAGAACGCAAGGATACAGGGAAGGTGGTGATGATCAGCATGCTGCTGTCATAGTTCATGAATATGTCAGCTCCCTAGGACTTCCATAATATAGGATGACTCAAACAACAGACAGTCACTTCTTCTCAGTTCTGAGCCAGTCCTAAGTCACACTGTGGACCAAGTTGGCTCCTCCTGAAGGATGTGGGAGAAAACCTGCCCCACAATTCTCTTCTAGTTTCTACTGGTTTTCTCTCAGTCTTTGGTCTTCCTTAGCTTTGCTCTGCATCTTCCTTCATCCTCCTATGTATGTATCTGCCTCCATCTTCAAAATTCCCCTTTTTATGAGGATACCAATCATACCATTTTAACTTGACTAACCTTATAAAGCCCCAACTTTCAAATAAGGTACTATTGTGAGGTAGCAGTAGTTAGGACAGCAACATACCTTTTCAGAGGAACACAGAGAAACAAATTGCCCTTAGAGGCAGAGCGTGGCCATTAGAATTCCATGGGGTTATGTGACATTCTTTAGCCCAGAATGTCCCTTCTGCAGGAGTTTCATTCTCATCCTACTGGGGAAGATGATGTACCCAGGCATGCAGAAACTGACGTTTAAAGTGCTCCAGACAGATATGAGAAATACACAGTCAAAATAATATTGTTTTATGGTTTAACCAAAGCATAGCTCTAAGAAGAATGGGCCGTGGACATCATATATATTTTTTCAATAAAGTGTTTCTCTGTGAAACAGCCTTGACTGTTCTAGAACTCACTCTGCAGACCAGGCTGGCCTTGAACTCACAGAGATCCTCCTGCCTCCGCCTCCCAAACGCTGGGATTAAGGCATGCACCATAACCACTTGGCCCCTTTTTTCTTTTGGGAACTCTCTGTTCAGACTCATGGCCCATTTTTATTGGGTCGTGTGTTCTCTTGAACCTTTGTTTTTTTGGATTTATTATATAGTATGGATACCAATTCTCTCTCAGCTAGCTCAGATTCTGTCCTACTCTGTGGGCTTCCTCTTCATTTGGTTGACAGTTCCCTTTGCTCTACAGAAGCTTTTTAGTTTTATGAGGCCCCACTGGCATTAATTCTTGAGAGAATGAAATCCTACTCAGAAAGTCCCTTCCTATACCTACATCTTGCAGCATACGTACGGCCTACGATTCTGAGATCTACCACACGACCTAGGTATCACACTTCTCGGCATGGTCCCAAAGGACTCAATGTCCTATTTTGCTTGCTCGCTCATGTACATTTCCACTCTATTCACAATAGCCAGGAAAAATAAACAAATGTCCTTCAGCTTTTGAATGAATAACAGAAACGTGGCACTTATACACAGTGCTATTTGGCAGTTTGAAAAAAATGAAAACTTCAGGTGAATGGAACAAACTAAAAAACATGATATTGAATGAGGTGACTCGGACCCTGAAGGACAAAGACTTCAGTTTTCTCTCTATTTGTTGGTCCGAGCTCCAAACCTTCAGATGTGAACATACAACTGGGAGTAGCTGCAGATATCAAGAATGGGACCATGCTGAGGAGAGCCCTAGAGAGAGTAGGTAATCACAGGACACCATTATATGGAGGAAGAAACTAGAAAACGGAGTGGTGGGGGAGAAGAGACTATTTGGGGAGGTTGGAAGGGCAACACAGGGAGAGAAGTGGGGGAGAGATAAATAACCTTGAGGAAGTTTGAAAAAGCCATAGGGAATCATTTTATGTTTTCTTACAAATACATGTATACATGTATATGTATATGAAATTATGCCACTTGGGATGACGATGCCTCCATCAAAAGCCATAGACTATTTAACAAAATCCCAGTGCCAAGAACTCAAAATGTCAACTTTTGAGTTGTTGATCAGGGGAGTCCGAGAGACCCTGAGAAAAACATAGGATATTGCTTTGGTTTTTGGTTTCTGCCGTGGGGAGTTTTATGACAACTTGAAATGAGCTAAAGTCATCTGAGAGGAGGGAAT
>JAQHUG010000048.1:1367758-1380828 GCA_028555095.1 Dicrostonyx torquatus
CAGCAATAGAACCCTAAGACACAAGGTTTCCCTCTATCAACACACAATGTCTGAGTATGGCTCTCTGTGTTTGTTCCCATCTTCTGAACAGACAACAGGACCAGGAGACCTCAAAAGCCTGCCCTGACAGTGACACATTTGCTCCAACAAAGCCATATCTACTTCAGCAAAGCCACACTTCCTAATAGTGCCACTCCCAATGAACTTATGGGGGCCAATTACATTCGAACTACCACACCTCAGAACACTTAACGCTAAATGGGCAGTGTTAGACCAACTCCTGCTGTCCTGCCTTCCCTGCCTCCAGGGACTCTATGGAGCCCAAACAAACACCTCCTCCTTTGAATTGCATGTGTCAAGGTATTCTACCGCAGCTATGGAAAAGTAACTAAGACACTTTTCTTCTTCCTTCTCTCCTTTGTTCCTTTCCTCTCTATCTCTCCCTTTCTCCCATCTGCTTTTCTATCGTATTAACCCACCATCTCCTACATGGTTCTAAAACTAAGGCTATTTTATTACACAGCCATAGCACCTATCATACATGTGCTGGTTCGTTTGTTGTTGTTTTTGTTGATGTTGTTTTGCCAACTTGATGCAAACTCAGGTAGTCTGGGAAGAGGGACCCTCAACTGAGAAAATGCTTCCATCAGATTAGCAGGCAAGTCTGGGGCATTTCCTTGATTAACGATTGATGTAATAGGCCCAGCCCACTGTGAGTTGGTGGTCCTGGGTTGTACTCAGCAAAGTGAGGAAACCAAGGGAAGTAAGTCAGGAAGCAGCATTTCTCCATGGCCTCTGCATCAGTTCCTGTCTCTAGGGTTCCTGTCCTCCTGTTCCTGCCTTGACTTCCCTCCATGGTGGACTGTGATCTGGAAGTGAAAGCCAAATAAACCTTTTTCTTCCAAAAGTTGTTTTTGGTCATGGTGTTTTATCACAGCAGTAGAAAGCAAAGTAGGTCAGTACCCAACAAAATAAATTCCATATTCAAATTCCCTTGATTATATCAAAAGTACTATTTTAAGGTTTGTTCTTTGTTTTGTTTTTTGGCGGGACAGATTTTTGCTGTGTTGTTCATGCTAACCTTAAACTCACGGGCTCAGGGGAACCTTGGCCTCAGCCTCCAATAGCTGGGACTCCAGGCACCGCCACTGCACCTGATTTAAGTTTTCAAACCATCTTAGCTTTGGATAGTGGATGAGGATAATACAGTGCATCCCTGGAGGCTGTAACTCCCAAAGGGAGCAAGATTTGGGCTACCGAAGGCAGGAAACTTTTCAGCCAACATAAACATTACCAATCCCATTGTTGGTTTGGGGATATGAGTCTTCACAGGACAAATAGTAGGATTAATGATTAAAGTTAATTTTAATAACAGCAGGGAACTGGCCAGGCCGTTGGGTTCCTCCACTCAGCTTTCTTAATGCATATATATGGTTTCACTTTAGGGCTTGTTGATTTACTCCACTAGCCCTCAGAAGCCCTGACTCTTTCTGTTGTTCTTGAAGCACGCTGGAAATTCCTCATGAGTCTGTGGCCAAAGGTCAGCCTTCAGAGGGGTGAAGACACAGCACAAATGGGTCATACTGCATTTGAGAACAGGCTAGGGTGAGCGGGATTCTTTGGTGGCCAATGGGAATCTTTTTCCCTCTCCCACTTTGCCACACACTGCTGCCTGCTGCAGCAGGTCAGAAGCAAAAGGCAAAGGTTAGTGGCTTAAGCAACACAGTTATTCTCTCAGAGTGACAGAAGTCAAAAGTCTAAGGTGAGTTTTGCAGGTAGAAATCCATAACAGTGTATCCAGGAGAGAACCATTGCCTCTGTTCTCCCTGCCACTAAAATTACACTCTTTGAACTCACTGACTTCTGGGCACCTTGTTGTTAAAGCCAGCTGGAGAGCCTGTGCCCCACTGTGCCTTTGCCTTCTTTAAAAAATATTTATTTACTGGCTTATTTATTTTGTATGTGTGTGTACACATGCAAGCACATGTTTTTTGGATCCGTTCACATGCACGTGGGTCTGTTTACGTGTGTATGTTCTTGCATGTATGCAAACATGTGTATCCATGTGCAAATGTATGCACACAAGAATACATAAGCATGTTTTCTTGGGTGTATACACATGTGTGTTCTGGCATGTGTGCACATGTGTGTGTGTGTGTGTGCCTGTGCAAGTGTGTGTGTTTGGTTAGAGGACAATCTGAGAGAGTCACTTCTGCCCTTTCACCATGTAGGTCCTGGGGACTGAACTCAGGTCATCTCTGCCTCCTGTGATGAGGACTCTGATGGTGACATTTATAGTCCATTCAGATGATCCCACTAGCTCATCTTCTTTCATTATAACATCCTGTTGTCATGTAAAGTGACATTCAATGTGTGTTCTTAGGATCCAGGCTGCTTAGGATCATCATCATTCAAGATTTCACAATCCTCTTAAGAGAAACTCCTTCTCAGAGAATCATCTCTTACACTTTAAGATCTCAAGGCCTTTACGTGTGTTTTCATTTGCTTATCCCAGTACCCTTTCAAGCCACATAGGGTCGAGCATCCCCAAAGAAAACAAAAGGGCAGTTCAATTAGAGAGGTGAATATAGAAAATATAGCCAGGGGTTGAGGCAAAACAATGAGTCCAACCTAGGGTATGAAGTTAGCCATTTACCCATGATACCTGGCTTTTAGACTACCCTGGACACCGAGAATTGAGACATCCCAGAGGGTGAAGAAGCTGATCTTTCACCCGTTAGCTCCTTGTTCATCTTCAACTGAAGTATTTGGGGCAGGCATCAAATGCTCTCTGCGTACAGCTTCTTTGGCTCTCAAGGCCTGAGTTCCCTAGAGGGGAATTTTAGCAGTAGCCTAAGTGGGGACTGAAAGCCTAGAGAGCTGGCCAGGACAGCAGTGGCTGCTAAGCTCCCTGCTGGAGTAGGGACATTAACTATGCCCTATGTTAAAGACTTGGCTCCCACAGTGGTGCTATCGCTAATGCTGGAACCTTGAGGTTGTAGGACCACTAAGTCTATGTCAGTGACGTTCTTCCAAAGGGGGTGGTAATACTACAGTCTTGTCCTCTGGATTTGCTTCCTGGGTCATCTGGTGAGCAGATTGCACCCAGCACCAGTCACGATGAACATAGTAGGAGGGACTTTTCTTAAGGAAAATTGTGATTTTTTTTTTTTTGCTGGTGGGAAAGCAAACAATCTGGATTTGTTTGTTTCTTCAGATCTTTCATTTTCTTCTCTGGTGTTTGGTGATGTCTGCAAGAAAAACAGAACTAGAAAGAGGCCAGCCTAGCACTGTAAAGCAGTGGTCTCCAGGCCAGGCGTCACATGTCCCAGGGAGAACACAAGTCAATAACTACTGTAAAAAAAAAAAAAAAAAAAAAAAACCTGTGGGAGACCTGCTCGTCCTAAAGATCAGCGCCCATCAGAAATGGGTTGACTCTGGGAGACCCACAGAAGTTGTGTGTCAGGTCCCTGGAGGTAGCCTGAGGACCAGTGGGAAGTTCTACATTTAACTCTTTCTCCTGTTCTAACCTAGTGCAGTGTATGTGTGTCTGAGTGACGGCTATATGGACTGTTACATAACCTTAATTAAACTAACCCCGCAATACGAACAGGATTCCTGCAACGAAATCTCACCCGAGGATAATACCAATACTGCAAGCGCAAGTGGATGAGGCAGCTCCAACTCCCAGCCAGGGACAAACGCTCAGTCAGCCACATTAAATCCACATCTGCCAATGGGTCAACTGAAAATTGATTAAATCCTTAACTCTGCCTGAAATCTAAACCCACAGTGGCTATTACAGACACTGGACCTCACCCTCAGTGAACACCCCTTTGTATGCGGTAGAAAGGCGCCACCACAATTAGCAAGGAATTTTAAAATATCTTCCTCATTGCTTTTTCATCTCTTTTGACTTTTCCATGTTGTGTCTGTTTCTAGGATAGGAAAGACAATGGGGGAAATGGAAACCTCTCATCTTGATTACTGAGCCCTGTCTTCTCAGCTTTATCTCTGATCGTGGCAAAATGAGTGTTGATGTATAAGCACTCTATTAATCCCTAAAACATCTGATGACAACCACAGCATATCAGCGCCAAGCTGGAAGAGTGAAGTCAAGTAAATACGTCAGGAATGGGATTAATTATAGCAAGAGGCTAAGCAGATAGGCAGATGCCAAGACAGAGCGGAGCAACTGGCATCTCTGATCTCAACTAGATCATCCCTGTACTTTCCACAAAGCCTGTCCAGTAACCTGAATGACCACAGTTGAGAAAACTGGTAATACTAAGAGTCGGCAAGAACATAGACCATCCAAAGCAGTCATGCCGTGCTTGTGGTGAAGGAGACCTCAGACACAAAAGATGTATCAAGAGCACATTTTTTAAATGTCTAAACTCAATATAGTTAACATGCTAAAATTTGAATTGGGTGTTGCATTACATAGGTTTGTTATTGTTGTTGCTATTGTTATTTGGTCCTGACTGACCTGGAACTCACTAGATAAGTCAGATTGACTTTGAACTCAGAGAGATCCACCTGTATTCGCTCTCCGGTGTTGGGATTAAAGGTGTACACCTCCACATCTGGTCTTACTATTAATATTATCAACACAATCCTACATACTTTAAACAATTCTAAGTGAAGCAAAAAAACATTATATATAATACTCTTTGAAAATATTTGCTAAATTAATAATTTTAGGTTCACATACAAAGCACTGAGTTTCATCATGGCATCTTTGTGTGTTTGTACCATTATACTTTGCTGGTTTCCCCCTCCCTGGACCTCCTCCCTCCTCTGCCTGGTTCTTTCTTTCTCCACTAAGTCCCTACTTGTACTTTCCTATTATGTGTATTCCGTTGTTCTGTTTCCACCTCCTTCAAGATCTCTTCCTCCCTTTCATGATCCCCTTTCTAACTACATGACCTATAAACCTACATCTGTATGTACCTGTATCCACACATATGTTATTTTAAATCTACGCTTATTTCCTTTAACGTAATGATCTCCAATTGTGTCCATTTTCTCACATTTATGAGCTTGCTTTTCTTTGTGGCTCCATAAATTCTCCCTGTGTACATTCACTTCATAACGGACGTCTAGGCTGGTTCCACTTCCGGGGTAAACAGTGCAGCACTGGATGCACGTCCTTGTGATATGTTGGCCTACAGTCCTTTGGGTACGACCCTGAGTGGTATATCTGGGTCATATGGTTGTTCTATTTTCAGGCCTTCTGATAAATCTCCACAATGGCCACACAATTTTACATTTCCTCCAGCAGCGAACAGAGGTTCCTTCCTTTAAAAATATTATTTTTTCAGAGTTTGGGGATTTAGCTCAGTGGCAGAGTGCTTACCCTGGCTTTGTCCATGGTTCCAAAAGAACTCATTTTATTACATTTTATTCATTTAATTATTTGCTTTGTTGAGGGATAGCATGGGTGCCAGTGTGTGGTCATGGAGGTCAGACAAGCCATGAACTTCAGTTATTTCCTTCCCATTAGTTCCTTGGGTCTTAAGGACGGAAGGGTCACCAGGCTCGGTGGGTGAAAAGCATTTTTATTAGCTGAGCCGCCGTGCCAGCCCACGTGCTGCCCACCTTACCCCCCCCCCGTACCGGCCCACGTGCCACCCACCCACCCCCGTGCCAGCCCACGTGCCACCCACCCACCCCCCTACCGGCCCACATGCCGCCGCACCCCCCCCGTACCAGCCCACATGCCGCCCACCCATCTCCGTGACAGCCCATGTGACAGCCCACGGTGACAGCCCACGTGCCGGCCCACCGGTCCACAGCTCCTCTTTCCCCACATCCTCACCGACGCCTGTTGTTAGTTCCTTCTTGCTGACCGCCATTCTGACCGCCATTCTGACCGCCATTCTGACTGGAGTGACACAGACATTCAGAACAGTTCTCAGGTGCACGTCCCTAGAAAATGAGGATGTTTTTTCAGGTGTTCAGGGGCCATTTGTAGTTCTTCATTTAAGAAGGCTCTATGCCACTCTCACTCCCTTTATTGATCGAATGGCTTGGGTTTCTTTGGTGTTTTGTTTTTGTAGTTTTATATATATTTCTGGATATTAATCCCCTGTCTAATGAGTAGTTGGCAGGGCTTTTTCCCGTTCTACAAGCTCTTAGCTCTGACGATCGCTTCTTCTGCTGGATCCCTCTTTGTTTCTCTGGCATGTGTCGCTTCTCGGGACTGTTCTTGCTGCTGGGGAGCTCTGCAGCGAGTCCTCCCCAAGGCCTCTGCCTTGGCGAGTTTCTCTCAGTTTCTGGTCTTACGTTAAGGTCTTTGATCCATCTTAATTGGTTTGACTTGATAGATTTCTGATACTTTCCTCTGTTTCTCTTTGGGATGACAATCACCACTCCTTACCCTGACTCTGTCTTTCACCAGCTGTCACAGAGGCCACCACTAGTCTCCTGTCTTACTCAGACAACCCAGACAAAGCTCTGGCAATAAAAATTTAAAATAAAACAATTTTTACGTTACCTTTTTGGTGTCCCACTTAAAAAATAATTTTATAGTTTCTTCTACCTAACATCCTCTCCAGGAGGAAGGAAGCCAGTAGAGGTGACTCTAAATAAAGGGCACAGCTGAGATGGGCTGCAAAGTCTCCAGCTTTTAGGGCAGAATGTGCTTCTTAACTTTGTGGGAATCTGGATTTTAACATCTTTGCAAGGCACTCAGTAATGGTACCTTCTCCACATGGTGCTTACAAAATTGAAACATAAATCAAGAAAGTAGCTCGTGGAGGCTGAGCCCAAATCTTATTACTAATGGACACTGTTCTACTTTTGTCTCTCTTGCTGCGATAAAACCCTCTGACCAAGGCAGCTTAGGGAGGAGAGGGCTTCTTTGTCACAGAACTCCAGGACACAGTCCATCATAAGGGAAGGTGAGGCCGGAACTCAAGGCAGTGACTTGAAGGCAAGCTTGCCTTCCGCTCCCTTTGCCTCCACTCCACAGCCAAGAAGCCCAGCAGGAACGCTGAGGTCTCTCGTTCCCAGCTGACTCACAGGCAAGCTTATGCTCAGCTAACTGGGCCATCCTACAATGATTAGCAGTCAAGACAGTCTCCAACAGATACACACACCGGCCGACCTGTTCTGGGTAATTCCCCAATGGAGTCTCTCATCTCAGGTGACTCCAGGCTGTGCCAAATTGATAGTTAAAGCTAGCCAGAACATCCACCATGCTGGACAATATGGCTGTCCATTGGCCTAAGTACAGTTACTAATTCTTACCTCTTCAGCTGTTTTTCAGGGGCGTCTTAATATTTCTACAATCCCGATAACTCTCTTCTCTTTCCTGAGACTGTGATGGGCTTAATCTCAAAACACACACTCCCAGAAATCGCTCCATTTTTTTCAGTGTTAGCATCCTGAGGAAATGTAACATGAGGGCCTGCTTGTTGGGGGTTTCTGTCTTGCCACCAAGTCCCACAGCCGGCAAGCCCCAAAGAAATCACACAGAGAGGTCTATATTAGGTTATAAACTGATTGGCCCATTAGCTCAGGCTTCTTATTAGCTCTTATAGCTTATATTAACCCATTATCCTTATCTATGTTAGCAACATGGCTCGGTACCTTTCTCAGAGGGGCCGATCACATCCTGCTTCTTCAATGATCTGTGCAGGACTGCCAGGAGTGGGCTTTCTTCTTCCCAGAATTCTCCTGTTCTCCTTGCCCTGCCTCTACTTCCTGTCTGATTGACCTGCCTGCCTGGCCAATCAGCATTTATTTAAAACATGATTGACATAATACAGACAATTATCCCACACCAAGGAAAGGGGGCAAATATTCTTGGACTGACATCTCCGTCCATCAGACAGCTTCATGCTTCACGATTGTATATATTCTGCCTCACAGTGTTGCCATTTCAAAAGTCATATAATACCTTATGTTTTTCATAGTAGGTCTAACACTATAAATAATATCTTGATATAAAAAATCTTGGCATATGACAGTTCTGAGTAAATTCTTTTAATTTCTGTCTAATGAATAGTAAAATGAGTTGGCAGTAGGTGTTGTCATAGCAGATCTAGTATTGAAAATTTCAATATGGCACTGCATCAATATGTTTAATGGAAAGAAGTACTTTTAAGATGGTGAAATGTTGCTCAGAGAACACAGTTTCAGTAAGGTCAAAAGATGACATTGAGTGAACTGTTGTTCATATGTGCAATTGGTAACAACATATTGCACCCTGAAAAGACAAAATATACCAAGAAAACAAATATGAGTGCTCCCTCTGTAAAAGGAACAACACATATATCCCATAGCTTGATCAAGTCATTCCACACCACACACACCACACACACACACACACACACACACACACACACACACACACAAGCTTCGGGTCATATGTCATAACTACATAGATTGTCAATTAAAAAAACAAATATTTTAAAAAGAAATTAACCTTTTTGGGATCAATCCCATGAGAATTCTCTATTTCCTGATTGTTAAGATTCTGAAAGTCTGTTTTATTGCCATTTCTTTATTCCTATCCCAAAGGTCTTTTGTGGACTCAGAAGAGAAACAATGTCAGGAAGGGAGTCTGGTGAATAGGCTCCATCCTGTAGAGTAAACGGATGTTCACTCAGAAGCACTCAGACACTGAAAAGGTTGTCATCTATGGAGTCAGTAAACTAACTCCTTAACACTTAAATAGCTTATACTAGTTGTAGTTTAACTTAGTATCTCTGAAAATTGCAGGTTTCCTATGTACTCTGTAACACGCTTAGCACAATCTAACAAATCCTAGTGAATGGCAAGATTTTGAAAACTCAGTTAATTCAGCACTGGGGAAATAATTGTCGCTGCTGCCTCTCTGCCGGCCCAAGTAAAGGAGGGACAGTCAGAAGTGTACTTGCAGCCTCTAACAGGGATCTTAGTCCAGGGTAGCTGAGCCGGGGGCGGTGGGATCCCAACCAGAAACCAGAAGGCTCTCAGTGAGCATTTACTAAACATGTGAATCGAAATACAGTCAGGAAGAGGAAAATCGAGACTCAACCTCAAAGCATCCATGTTTAAACCTAAAAAAAAAAAAAAGAGTCAAGTTTCAAAAGAGAAGAAATCTGAAAAGTGATTCATATAGATGGGAGGAACCTCAAGATCCAATAGCAGTTCAGTTTTTGTATTCTCCTGAGACAGTCCATATCCTTTACTGCAACGATGGCGGGGTCAGGACAAATATAAGGAAATAATGACCGTGTTCAGTCTTTAAGTCTTTCAGCGTTGTTCATCCATTTAACTGCTTCTCAGTGACTACTCAGTACACACTAAAGAGCATCCTTCTACAAATTAAAAGTAGATTTAAAAAAAATCATAGACACAAAAATTATGCGACTGTGCAATGTTCTGCCTAGATATAATCATGGCTAGTGGTGAGACTATTTACCTTCAGTCTCCTATTGCGATTCCTCCAGCAAACAGGACACTATTACATGTAGAGGATGTATTCTTAGGGTTTTTCATTTAATATTATGTCAAGGCCACTTTTGTGTGTCGTAGTAAGTCTTTAAAGTTACAGTTTTATAGCCATGATGTGCTCTTAAGTGAATGCCTGGAACCCAGTGAACATGCTAGCCTCAATGTTACTTCTCCTATTTCATTAGACGTGTCAAAGTTTCCCAGTAACAACACTGTATATTACTACTTTGCACACAAGATTTTATGCCACTGATTATTCTCACAGGAGAGACTGCAAGAGTGATAATACCTGGGCCACATGGACAATAAACTCTGTAATGACTCAACTAGAAGATTCTGTGGTGATGAAATCTACACAACCCAATATGATAGTCAAGAGCTGCCTGTGACTACTGAAACACAGATAGCACTAGAAACATAGATAAAACAACCAAGAAATGGAATTCTAATCAATTCTAGCAGTCTCACGGAGCTTATGGTTATAATAGTAGACAGTACAACTGTATGTACTGTCTACTATGTCTTATTTACCTCACCTTTGGAGACCGCCAGGAAATGAAGTTTCGTTCTGATTCCATAGCCTTGAACTCAGCACAGGCAGATCCCCGATGTGGGTCTTGTCTAGAGAATCCAAGGGCAGCAATGAAGGTTTGGGTTTTGCCTCAACTGTCATGCCCTCCTGCACATTTTGCAGTCCCAGCAGATATGAGGTCAGGCCAGAAGGACTTAATAATTTCATGAAAATGGGCTGGGGTATGTGTGGAAAGCCTTAAAAGACTCTTGCTTCCAGAAAGTCAGATGTGACCTTCCTTCTGCAAGAATGGTGGTCCCCAACTGAGTGAGTGCCTCTGGTGAAGCGGGGGATGAGGTAGAGAATCCGCCTGTATACTTCAAGATCAAACGCTGGGTCATTTGTACACCATGCCAGGACTGGTTCTTCCCATCAACTTGTAATTCTTCTTTTTCTTTGACAGGGTCTCTCTATGCAGTCCTGAATGGCTTACAATTCACCATGTAGACCAGGCTGACCTTAAATTCACAGAGAGTCTACTGAGGTAAAAGGTGTCCGCCACCACATCTGGCACATTATTTTAAATACAATGACCACGAAACAGGCTTTTCATGTGTCTGGATAGATTTCTTGCAATTAAGAAGTAGTATCAGTTTATTCCCAACACCAGTACACAGGAGTCCTCATCTCGGCACAGCTGTGCTCAGCCCTGCTATTATTTTCATAAACAAATTTCATGGGGGGAAATGGCATATCATTGTCACTGAAATCTGCTTTTCTTAGATCTCTGAACACAAAACGCCATTACAATACCTGTCTTGGGAGCTGAGCAAATGGCTCACTGGGGCCGTGTTTGCTGTGCAAGGATGAGGGCCTGAGGTGAAATGCCCAGTGTAGCAAGCTTTCTCATCAGACTTTCTTGGATCACCAGCCCACAAATCATGACAGGGACTTATTAACTGTGAAAGCTTGGCTTTTAGCTTAGGCTTGTTTCCAGCTTGCTCTTATAGCTGCTTCTATTAATCTGCCTCCTGTCGTGTAGCTTTTGGTATAGGAGGTCCTTCTGGATTTGTATTGCTTTCATTGTTTGAATAAAGAAAACTGCCTTGGCCTTTTGATAGGTCAGAAATCAGGTAGGCGGAGTAGACAGGACAGAATGCTGGGGAAAAGGCAGTGTGGCAGACGCCATGGTTCTCCTGCCCAAGACTGACGCTGGTTAGAAGCTTTCTCAGTAAGACACGGCACTTGTGGTGAACACAGATTAATAGAAATGGGTTAGATCAAGAGTGAGAGTTGGCCAAGAAGAGGCTAGATATAATGGGCCAGGCAGTAATTTAATTAATATAATTTCTGTGTCATTATTTCAGGAGTTAAGCTAGCCAGGTGCTGGGAACACGGCTCGCTCCTTCATACAACAGAGTGGCGCCCAACATGATTGACTGACTCCACATAAAATCTGAGAGAGTTTCAAAAAGAATACAGAGTTTAACAGAGTTTTTGCTGTTTGTTGGCACTATGCCACAGGAAGTCTTTCCTCACTCAGCAGCCGCAACAGTAAAAAAGCCGTGGCGGTTTTAAAATGCCAGCTTTCTGGGCTATGCTGCCAGCGCCATCTCTGGCTCCTGCTGGAGACAGAGCATTTGGACGGGGTTTGGGACTAAAGTGGTACGGCTTGCTTGATGCCAATGTGGACTGTTCTGTGCCTGGAAATGCGCACGGCTCAGAGGCACAAGCGGCTCTGCCATGTTGGACTGGGCAGAGCAAGCAGGCAGTACCTGTATTTGACCTAGGATTGTTGCAGCTTAGATTCTTAAGAGATTAGCATTTTAAAAGCGCAAAGCAAAAGTGCTCCTGGGTAGCAGATTCACAATAGGACAGATTCAGATATAAAAGACCTCTAAATGGGTCACATTGTTGAATAAAGGTACATAGTAGGTTTAAAAGAGAAAAGTAATAAAGAGTATAGAGAGATGCTTTTTAAAAAGGGGGATAAAATCTATAAAGAGACAAAGTACAGATAGTCATAGATTAAAAAATATAAGCCACTTAAAAATGGAAAATTCACAGAATGTCTGGATTATGTATTTTATTGTGTTTTCTTTAAATTTTTTGACTGTGAGGAGCTAACTGCTGAGAGACATTTCATTGTGTGGTCTGCTAAGCTAAACCGGCATGGATATTATAAAGGCACTATGACTTCAGAATTTGGGTCTAAGGATATGATGCTTTGGAAAAGAGGTTCTTCTTTTGTTTTCACAGAGGATGAGACCCTGTGGATTGCTTCTAGACCGATATGGTATGATAGACCATGCCCTCCTGAAAGGTCACCGTGAACACCTTCAGCAAATTACTTCACTCAACTGGTGACTGAGATGAACCTAGCACATAGGATACACCATGAAAGACCTGATTAACAATGCCCCCATTCAGCATAAAGCAGTTTGGAGAGAAATAACTGCACCCATATTCCCAAATATTGCTTATAAATGTTCTTTTACATTTAAAGGGGGATATGATGTAGAGATGAATAATTTATATTGGTATAAATTTTGCTTTGTTAATATAAATTTAAGGTCAATTTTGTTATATGTATATTTATTTCTGATCTTGATTAAGGTATTGTGATTGTGTAGCTCATTTAAAATGTAATGTATAATTAGGAAATATAGGTTGTTAATGGATAATCATCTATAATAGTCAAGCTTGTAGTCATGTTAGTTAGATTTTCTAGATATATAGAGATATATTTCAGCTAGATAGGCATTCTTCATATCTTTCAAAGACTACAGAATATTGCATATAATGTTTTAACAGTTTAGGGCTTTTCATGACAATGAGACACGTCTGCTCCTAGCAGCACCACTCTACTTCAAGAGAAAAATGGGCATCGAAGAGTCTCCTTATGGAGTTTGTTAGCCATTTAGGCAAGAAACTGCTCTTGCCTGGACTGTTGCATAAACTAGACACAAAGAACCCACAGAGAGAGGACTGCTGAACTTGCCTAAAGGTGATGTGATCCTTCGGGGTTCCTGATTCATGAAAGAGTCTGCGAGATATTCTGCAGAACACAGAAGAAAGTGACTGAACTGTCTTTGAAATTTCCTGCTTCATG
>JAQHUG010000048.1:1386814-1441917 GCA_028555095.1 Dicrostonyx torquatus
GAGAATGTCTCATCTACATTCATCTGAGAATGTCTCCATCCACGTTCATCAAATATGTTGGCTTGTAATTTTCTTTTCTCATGGGGTAGCTTTGACTTTAGGGTAATTCTGGATCATAAAATGGTCTTGACAATGTTCTCTTCAATTTGGAGGAAGAGTTTAAGAAGGATTAACGTTAGCTTTTCTTTAACCATTTGACAGAAACCACAGAGACACCGTTAGAGCATGGATTTTTTCTTGTTGAGGATACTGAGTACAGATTCAGTCCCTTACCTGTTGCTATTGGTCTGTTTATATTCATTGGTTTGTTGAGATTTTCTGTTTTTGATAACTCAGTTCCGGGAAGTTGATGTTCTAGGGATTTATCCATTTCTTTGGAGTTCTTTTGTCTTCTTTCATACTGTACATAAGTATATCCAATTTGTTTCTCTTTTTAAAGGACCTACTGTCAATTTTATTAAAACTTTCCGTTTTAGTATCTATTTCTACACTTGCCCTTATTATTTACCCCTTCAACTAACTTTGGATTTAGTTTTCTTTTCTCCCCTCGTATTTCGATGTGTAAAGTTGGGCTGATTACCTCGGTCTTTCCTCTTTCTTCCTATAATCATTTAGCTCCATAAACTTGCCTCTGAGAACTGTTTTGGCTGTATACTGTAGATTTTTATATGGTATTCCAATTTTCTTTATCTCAAGATACTGTTTTTTAGTCCTTCTTTGCACCACTTGTTCAGAAGCAGGAAGTTTCATTTTCACGTAATTGTGAATTTTCCAATTTCCCTCCTTATTGAATTCTGCTTTAGTCTACTAGAAATGTAGTAAAATCTTGATATGATTGCAGCCTTCTTAAATAAATTTAGTAAGACTTGTGGTTTAACACATGATCTATACTGGAGAATATGTGCGCGTTGAAGGAACATGTAGCCTCTGTGACTGTAACGGTCTATGTACACGTGCTGTCCCTACTGCTGTTCAGGTCTGCGGCAGCTTTACCACTTTACCATCATCATCACGAGACTCCCTGTCTTCATCTTCCAGTTTCCAGAAGCCCCACAGACCAGGGTCCTGGAACAGTGGGGTAACTGAGGAGGAAAAGATGTGATGTGTAATAAGGAGCCCCCTGAAGGGAGATGAGTCCGGGGTATGTGCTTCACTGCCAAACATGTGGTTGGCTCCATGCCTTTGTCCCTATGCTACAAAATTGCCATCGGCCTAACATTGACTTTGTAGCGCCTAGAAGGAAGAAACAGAACACGCCAAAGCTGGCCCATGTTGACACAGCAACAGGAGCACACAGCCACTGATATCCAGAGGTCTTTCACAGGCACCTTGTAATCTGTATCGTTCTAACCCATGTGCATGTAGTTCTAGAGAGGCAGTCTGGCTCGTTCCGCCTGTCTGCCTGGTCCCTAGCACAGTCCCATGCACATCGCAATTACTCAAGTACGAATAACTGAGGAAAATTAAAGTGAAACTTTCTGAATTTTATCTGTATAATAGAGTCAGGGTAGCCACCAAATCCCAGCATGCCAGGACTTTGGAAGTAGAGCGTCCCTTGTTTCCTCCCCAGACACCCACTTCCCAAAGCCTTGTTTTGATCTCTGAATTTTCTCTTACAAGAGATGCTTTTGTTCGTGATTATACACCTGCATGGAATTGCAAGAACTGCTTAAAGTTTTAGAATTCTGGTGCTGTCAGTCCACATGGGCAAGAAAGTAAATATGAAGATGCTTTTTCTATCTCTGAGTGATGACTCCCATCTCCACCCACTATCTGTGCTGATGTGGGGAAGAACACCTGCTGTTCAGAGACCATCTCAAGGTACTCCCAGGAAAGACTGGCTTTGAGAATGAGCCTTATAATTAAACAGCAATTGGAGTTTCCTGTGGTTTTATGCCCAGGTCTTACCTAGTGCCTAAGGAGATGAACTACATGGCTTAAGAGGCAGAATGGAATTCACTGTTTCTACAAAGAAGAGGAGTCCTTTGCCTGACAGTCGTGCTTTCGTGAGAACCCAGCTGGATTTCCAGCACTACAGTTGGCAAATCTGCCCAATACCACATCAGTTCAGCCCCTCAGAAGTGGCTGCCAGAGAACTGAGGAAGAATAGAGCTGAGATGGGGTCAGCCAGTTCCTCATCCAAATATTTCGTCCATCTGAGTCAGGGGGCAGATTAGAAACCTCACCAATGGAACCTGGTGAAGGAAAACAGCCAAGATAGCACACAACCATCTCCTGTATTACAAGAGAAAAGATTTATAAATGAGTTGTGTCTGTGTATCTGTGTGTTCTGGTGTCCTTTTCTGTTGTCCGTCCTGAGGGAAGTCATGACAGCGACTCAAGCCAGGAACAGGGAGGTAGGAACTGAAGCAGAAACCACAGAATAGAGCTACTTACTGGCTTGCTCTCCATGAATTACTCAGGTACCTCACGGATTTCTCATTCAACCCAGGACCATCTGCACAGGGGTGGCACTACCCACAGTGGGCTGGACCCCCCCACACACCAATCACTGCTCAAAGAAATGCTCTGATACACTTTCCTATCAGCAGTCTGAGGGGGACATTTTCCTTGGGATTTCCTCTTCCCAGATGACTCCAGTTTGTGTCAAGATGACAAAAGTATAACAGGCACACTTTGTCTGTATGTCTGTGTATCTGGTCTGTGTATCATGTGTACAGGTTCATGTCGGGTATACACATGTGCATGCCACCTGGGTGTGAAGGTCAGAGATTGAAGTTGGGTGCTTTCCTCTATTGTGCTCCACCTTATGATTTGAGACAGGGTTTCTCACTAAACCTGGTGCTCATGCATTCAGCTAAGCCAGCTCTAGCCAATGAGCTCCAGGCATCAGAGTCTTAACTCCCAGAACTGGTGTTTAGGACATGCTACCACACCCAGCTTTTAAGTGGGTGCTAGGCATCCAAAATGGGATCACTATGTTTTTAAAGCGGGCACTGTACCAACAGAACTATCTCCTCAGCCCTGTATATAAATTTATTTAAAGTGAGATCTTGGAAGGGATACGAGTATCAAGAAAGCAAGTGAAGATAATACAGCTCAGTTCCAGACAGGAGGACCAGAAACTCACTCTGAACAGTGACTGGTGTAAAGGCCGTGGGGGTGGGGGACACCCTAAACCTGGCTCTATAGATTCTAACTGGGACTGCAAAGAGGACCTCCCTCATTAGCACAGTCTGCTGCACGAAACATCACAGGAAGGGAGGAACTTAAAACACCCCACCAAGGAAGAAATCCCAACTGTCATGATGATCTTTTTACGTGTATGAGTGTTCTGCTGCCTGCCTGCTGCCCACAGAGCCAGAAGGCGGCCTTGGGTGCCCTGGAACTGGAGTTGGGAGAGAGTTGGGAGCCACCATGTAGGTGCTGGAAAATGAACTCAGGTTCTCTGCAAGAGCAGCAGGTGCTTTTAACTGCTAAGCCAGCTCTCCAGCCCCATGATGTGATTTTTTTTTTAAACTAGTGTACTTTCACTGTACTTTGCCGTTTTACCTGACAATATGTGCCCACTGGAATGACTGTTAGGGGGGAAATCAACCATGGAATGAAAGTAAAAGGATAAAATTTGGGAAGAAGGGACTCAGAGGAAGACAGAGTAACGGTGATGAATATGTTCAAAAGATGCCACATACAGGTGTGAAAATGTCATCATGAAGCCTAATATTATACATAATTAATATGTGCTTGTAAAAACAAAATAATAAAAATAACTTTAAAAGAAGTGGAAACCTGGGATGGTAGAGTGGCTTTAGTAGGTCACAAGCAGACAGGGAGATAGCCAGAGGACTTAGGAGATGAAACTCCAGAGGAAAGAAAAACAGCTTCTAGTTCCAACTATGTTTTTGGCGTACAAGATATAAGGAGCTCACTGAGAAAGGGAAGCTTGGAGGACAGGTGAGTTCCCGCTGACATTTGAACGTGAGCTGTCTAGAGATGATCCAGAGGGCAATATCAAGCAGGCAATTGGATGCTATATGCCTGAAACCGAGGGAACAGGACGAGTGAAAGAGGCTTTGGAGCCATCAGGCTTCCCAGGCTGTTTGAAACTACCCTGGAAGGAGGGGGTGAGACAGGAGAGCACAGGGAGGGAGAGCCAGCGAGGAGTCTAGGACATAGCCTCCAAGTGAGATGGGGAGGATGAGTGGGGACCAACAAAGGATGAGAAAGAGGGCTTCAGGGTACAGGTAACTGTTTTTCTCCTTTTCCTGAACAAAGCTGACTTCCAGAGCAGCAGTGAGTTTGGGAAACAGACTAACAGGTGTGGGTCCTCAGGCTCCTCTGCCGCCAAGACACATCTGCCAACATAAGCAGATACCTGCACTTGGAGATGACACCGGCTGATACTTCACTCTAGCCCTCTGCCCTTTCTTCTTCCTTCCTTCTTAAGTGGTTCTGCACCCAAAGGTGCAGCCAGATTTAATAAGCTTGAATACAAGAGACACACGCAATAACACCAGGATAAAAATGAGAAGCCTGGCTTATGGTGACCCTGACTGAAGTGAGAAGCTGGCGGATCCATCTTGGCTCTTCCCTCTGCCTCAAGTCAGGGTGCGCCAACCCATCCATAATCGCTCTTCAGAACCAGTTTCTTCCAAGGACCTCTCCCATCTTGGGATTCTTCTGGCCACATCCCATCTTGCCTGGCGTCATGAACAAAGCTCCAAGCTCTGACTTACACCCTCTAACCTGATGGCACCATCTATCAAACCTTTGAATGCTTGTATTAATCTCTGCCTTAACCCCTCCCACTGTGCTTAACCGCTTAGCATAAAGCCAAGCGTTTTCCACAGCTACAGGCAGGTCTTTGATGATTTGACTCCCACTTTCCATGTTGAGAGTACTAGGATCGTACAGTATGAGAGGAAAAGAGTCTACACCCCAACACCTTTCAAACACGGATCATGCACCAAAGCCATGTGCTAGGAACTTTACATGTATGTAATATTCACAGTGTTTGCTCAGACATCTAGTGTTAAAAGTCTCCTAACAGAGTGAGAATATGAACAAAGAGGTCAAGACCATGATGGGTACACCCACTGAAACAGTCTACCTGAGTTAAGAGAGCTCACCAACTCCAGCCAGACAGGGAAGGAACCAGCATAGGTCCAAACTAGTCCTCTGAATGGGTGACAGTTGTATGGCTGGGGCCAACTGTGGGGCCACTGGCAGTGGCACCAGGATTTATTCCCTACTGCTTGTACTGACTTTTTGGGAACCCATTCTCTTTGAATGGATCCCTTACTCAGCCTAAATATAGTAGGGAGGACCTTGGACCTTCCCCTAAGCAATGTGCCTTACTCTCTGAGGAGTGCATGGGGGGTGAGGTGGAGGGTAAGTGGCGGGAATGGGAGGAGGGGAGGGAGTGAGAACTTGGATTGATATGTAAAATTTTAAAAAAGATAGTTTGTTTTCTTTTAAAAAATAAAATAAAAGTCTCTTGACAATTATTTCTCAGGAAGGTGGTGTCACTCACTCTGGTACACAGGGCGAGCTTAGTTGGAAAAGACCGGGGTATCAAAATTCTTTCCCCAGAATCACCAGCTCAACATGAAGGAATGTAATTTTTACCTTCCTACTTCTCCTCCTCAACCTAAGCGATCTAGGTGAAGAATTACGGCCACATCCAGTCTTCCCTTTGGGCCAGAGAAACCTATACATTCCGTGGACCCTGCCTGAGACAGAAGAGAGTCAAACAGTGGAAAGGGCAGCATCACCCATCGCCGGGTGGGCCTGAACCACCAAACCAAGGCCTCTCCTGCTGGTTATCTGGACGACCCTGAATGAAGATCAGAACCGGGATCCCTTTTTCCTTGCCCCACTGGGTGCCATTAGAACCATGGCTGTGGGACTGAGTTTACAAAGCCATCTTCTGCCAAGTGCAGAGCTGGGAGACCAGCGGAGGAGACTCTGGTGACTCCTAGGAGCAGGCAGGACTCCGAGAACGTAGTGTTCCTACAGTTGGGGGGCACTCCTGGGGTGCTCAGGTCAGGAGGGAGCAGAGTGCGACCCGATTCCTTCGAGGGCACCTCGTGCATCGAGGAGCTGCCAGGGAGAAGGGTAAGGGCAGCTCCAGAGCACCTGGCTGCTGTCGGGGCAGAGGCATCGCTCAGATCTGGAACTGGCCAAGAGAGCAAGTCCCCTTTTCACCTCCCGCTGGCCCCGGAGCCCTCAGACCCTGAATTTGGAACCCAGACTCAGACGTTGCACCGGCTGCCTCGTGGGCAAGAGGATCTGGTCTCCCTCTTAGGGCAGCGGCTTGGACGCGGTTGGACCCGCCCGCCCGCTGCTCCGGGACGAAAGCCCCCCTCAGCCCGCTTGGCGTGACCACCCGGCTCTGACCCCCTCGCGCCCCCGCGCGTCCATCTCTGTTCCCAGAGCGGTGCAAGTGATGTAAGGCGGCCAGGCTCGCGCGCTTTCCTCCTGCCGGGACAGCGTCCTCCCTCCCCGCCGGCAGCGCTGCGCGCCCACTCTGCTCGCTGCGCCAGGCTCTGCTTCCAGAGCTCCGGCGACCTACACGCCAAGAGCGGGGCTGGGAAAGACCCTCCTCCCCTGTCCCACCTCCTCTCTGTGGTGTCGGTGGAAAAGCCAGGCTTGGCTCTCGGAACCTAGTGAGAGAATCGAGGGACAGCCTATACGAAGGTTTCTGGAGACATTCAAGCTCTTCCCATTTACGGGAGGTGGCAAGAACATTCAGGTAACTCGGTCACCCTACTTGGTCCACGTTGGTATGTGAGAGACAGGGTTGCAATAGTAGATGTTGGGGGAAGTGAGGAGAGGGGGAGGAAGGAAGGGAGGGAGGAAAAGAGGGGAGAGGAGAGGACAGGAGAGAGAGAGAGAGAGAGAGAGAGAGAGAGAGAGAGAGAGAGAGAGAGAGAGAGAGAGAGAGAGAGAGAGACGAGTTTTACAGAGATAGCAAGAAAGAGTTGGTGGGTGGGAAGTTGGATTGGATTGTTTAACCCCTGTGGTTTCGACTTCCACAGAAGAGAGAAGGGGTGCTCCCTGGCTACCAAGCAGCTCCCAACCTGAATGGAGTGAAAGATGCGGCCTGATGACATAAATCCGAGGACTGGGCTGGTGGTGGCCCTGGTCAGTGTCTTCCTGGTCTTTGGCTTCATGTTCACTGTCTCTGGCATGAAGGGGGAAACTCTGGGGAACATCCCTCTGTTGGCCATCGGGCCAGCCATCTGCCTACCAGGCATCGCAGCCATTGCTCTGGCCAGGAAAACCGAAGGATGCACCAAGTGGCCAGAGAATGAGCTACTCTGGGTCCGCAAGTTACCCTGCTTCCGGAAACCTAAGGACAAAGAAGTGGTGGAACTGCTGAGGACCCCCTCAGACCTGGAATCCGGCAAGGGGAGCTCAGATGAACTGGCTAAGAAGGCAGGCCTCAGAGGGAAGCTGCTCCCACAGGGACCAGGTGAGGTGCCTATGGCCAGCTCCATTACCACCACCACCACCACCCCCACAGAGGAAGCAGAATGCCAGAGTCTAGTCCAGAGTGGGCGTCAGGAGGAGAAGTCCAGATATCTGGATGGCTACTGCCCCTCGGGCAGTTCCCTTGCCTACAGTGCCTTGGACGTCAAGGGCTCAGCTGACCGCCCTGAGCCCGAGGACAGCATCTTCTTTGTACCCCAGGACAGTATCATCGTTTGCTCCTACAAGCAGAACAGCCCTTATGACAGATACTGTTGCTACATCAATCAGAGCCAAGGCGGGTGGGACCATGAGACAATAGTCTGATCTGGGCATCCAAGGGTCCCGTGTTGACAGACACGTTGCTACACTCAGCTCCCAATGGAAGAAATCTCTGCTCCAACAGCCTTCGTACTCTTAGAAACTGGCATGGTATGTTATGGGGTGCAGACCTCTGGTGCCTGATACTTGTGTAAATAGGCATGTAGGGGGCAGAATTCAGGGAAGAGTTGAGGATTAGTTCTCTTTAGGGAAGAGGCAGTAAATGGGGGGGGGGAGTTCCATTTGCTTCTGAACAATTTAAACAATGTTGAATGCTTTGTAAAACAGCAGCCCCCAAAGTGCTAGGAAGCCCCTGGTGACAGTCAGGGACATATAGAGTGAGCCAGGTATCAAAGGATGCAGGGGCTGTCCACACAGAAGCTGGCTACTTGTGTCTGAAGAATAGGGGAGGAAAAGTTTGTGTCCCTTTATACAAAATGAGTCTTGCCTGTTGAAAATGTTGAAAAGCTTTTCATGTATAGTAGCTGCTGGAAGAAATAAAAATCAAGATAGAATAGGTAAACCCTCCTCCTTGAATGGGATGGATTTTGGAGGAAGGGGAGTTAGAAATAGCTGGAATGTATAATTGAGTCCTGGCCTCTAACAGGTCACATTTCAAATAAAGTGTTGATTATGTTATGTGAAAAGTTATTATTTCAAATGGCTGTGTTACATCTTAAAGTCTTCATTTGAGTTGATTTTCTGGAACTTTATCTGAAGTTTTTAAATATTTACTAACATTCATGTATTTCCTTACCAGGTGCAAAATGACTTAATGTAATATTTTCATAGATTAGAATTTCTTTTTATCAAGACAAAAAATTTACATATATACATATAGATATGTGTGTGTGTCTCTAAGTGTCTTCAACATTTTGTAGAGGCATGTACTAGGAATTACTATATGCCTTTTAAAACATGAAACTGCAAAGTGAATTAATTAGTCCTGAACATTAGGAAAAAATGGAATGAAATGCAGTGGTTACAAAAATGGTACATGTGTCTGGAAATGCTGACACGCGTGCATTTGTTCTACAACCTCCCACTCAACCATGACTGTAAATGCCATTGAAACAAGACTTCATTTATAAGATTGAATTGAACTTCATATTTCATTAAGTTCACTGGATCAGTAAAATTTACATGATAAAAATCTCATTATTTCCTATTTTGTGGCTGAGGGAAGAAACATCTTGATGGTATCCTAAAATTTATTTCCTGTTTTTCTTGCTTAATTGCAACCGATAAGAAGAATAATCAGCTGAAATGCCATTTTACCCCTCTTGTAGAATAAGTGCATTTATAGGAATAGTGACAGATTTAGTCTTGAGAATTAGGATTAATTCTAATTATTTTACGAGATAGTTTTAGTCACCTTCCAAAAGGTGACTTGAGGACAAAAAAAATTGGGGAGCTCATCTCATTTATGTATTTCAAGTTCAATTCTGTGATTCTTAAGTCAACTGTCCTTTCTTAAGAATTATGCTCTTAAAAGTCATAATTTTTGATTGATGTTTGAGATCAAAAGTATGTCATCTTTTTATGTCTGGAAATGAGATGTGTGATCCTGGACAAAGTTCCTCTTCCAGCTCTTTGGTTTCCTACTCTATGGAAGAGGAATGGGGGAAAAGCTGATTTACTCTACGTTGTTTGCATCATTCATTCCCAGGTAGCATATTCTAAAATAGTAAATCAAAGGGACTGTATGTTGCAGCAAGTAAGCTACAGCAAAATGCATGCCCATGTTATGCAATACATGGTCAAAACCACGCAATGTGGATTAAATTGCTACTACTCAAAAGAATTCTATAGATATATGAAAGCAGATGTATTCCATTACTAAATATTATCTATTAGACACCAATGCATTCCTGAGCACTGAAACTGAAAATATCGAGGGTAAGATATTTTTGAAGAAAAAAATGTTTTAACGTTGATGCATCCCAAAGCAATGCCATACAGCTTTGCAGTCCATGGGCCTGACTCCAGGACTGTGATGGCGAGGAGTAGTTTCCTAAGTCACAATAGCTGTTTTGAAAGCAGAAAATACGATTTATATAGAGAAGGTTATTGGAAATGCAGTAACAAAAGTTTTCTCCCATGCTTGCCACTGTTGGCATTGTCAGAAGCAAGAGAGTATAACGATGCTTGTTTGGGCTCAGCGAGTCCTACATGGGTCTGAGGAGAGATGACTGGAGTGTCCGCTAAGGTCTGGAATTTGGGGAAGTTGCCTTCTTGAAACAATTTAAAAATTTTCACATAATGTGTACTTGTGTGTACAGAGTCCCGTTTCCAAATCAAGGGTCAAATACTGACTTAGAGGTATAAGCTATTTTTAATCACATTTTCAAGTTGTATTTCAGAAAAAAAATTGTCCATTTACCTATTTAAAATACAGAAGCTATCTAAGTATACATTTGTGTATGTTTTCCTGTGCTAAATGAATGGTTCTCAGATGTTTGAGATGAGAGATTTAACCTTCTTTACCCAAAGAATAAAATGTGAGTTGTGACTTGTGTGCATTTTTCTTAGCATCTTCCACTGAGCCACCCCCTCCTCTATGCTGCAAGGCAGCCTGTGTCCTAATCAACACTGTGGTTCTATTCGAGGCAAACCTGTTGTTCGTTTGAACAGAGATATAAGAAAGGGGACAACGGTGTCCCATGCCCTTAGAGGAAAAGGGAACATTCCACTCATTCAAAACAACAATGAGAAATTACTAATATTAACATAAGAAGCAAGAGGGCTGTTCCTTGAATTCTTTAAGAACTCCCCAACTGCTAGAAATTAAAATAGGCACTAGTTCCTTTTCCTTTGCTATTAATTCAAATACTCGTTTTCTACTTAATGTGAGGTAGGCATTTTACTTTTGAAATTTCTCCATTCAACTTCTCATGCTCTGTGTTCCGAATTAATTAGGACCACAGGTTCTTTCCCCATCTGCCTATTTCTTGATTCCTAAATGTGAATTCAGCCAAGACACGCAAGCTGGAGCACATTGGACAACTGTTTCAAGATTCACTCTCTGTTGCACTCATCTTGGGGGAGGGATCCAAGTACAGTTAGGTTCCGGCTCTCTTCCAGCTCCGCTTATCAGCTGCTCTGAAGTGTTCTCAGTACTGTGGATCCTGACATCCACTGAGTTGACACACACACAGAAGGAGGGAGGGTTAACGACGCTTCTCTCCACAGGTTCGGATGTCTGCTTACTAGTGGTGGGCCTCTGTGCCCACGGCACTGACTGCTGAATTCACTATCTTTGCCACCGTTATGATTTTTATCATATTAAAGAAAAATATTCTTGCTGGGCATAGCAGTCATGGTTCCGTAATCCCATCACTTGGGTTGGGGGGCAGAGGCAAGAGCATCAAGAGTTCAAAGTCATTCTCACTGTGAATTGGGGGACAGCCTGGTCTGCAGGAGACCCTGTTGAAAAGGGGAAGCTGCGTTTGAGAATTCCTAGTATCCTAACAGAACCGCTTTACTTCTGTCTCGCTGTCTCATCTTCCAAACCTTGTCCACATGCAGATGCGGTGCAATGATTACAGCAGCCTGCTTTTATTCTTCTTGTCTCTGTTAAATAACCCCTGAGCATGCTCCCCCTTTCTGTGTGTTATGATCATGTTAATAACTGTAATATGCCATTCTGGTGGTTTCCTAATCCATCGTGCCATCCCTTATTGCTGGCCATATATACAGTATTATTGGTGTTTTTACCATCTGGCCACAGAAATGAAAACTTACCATCATAAAGCTGTCTCCTTGCAGAGGGGGCAGAAGTATGTAACTGTTCATATTGCTGCTCAACTTCTCATCACACATGTGGCTCCAAGACACAGGGCGGAAGACAATACAATGTTGCTTCAAAACGCCGCTTCTCAACACTAGGTTATAACAAGGTCGGCCTTCAAAAGCACAATGTCCAGCAAGCAAAAAATAAATGAATAGGCTTAATTGATGGTAATTTCTAATATTCCAAAGCATTTTTCTTTTTTTCTTTCTTTATTCATAAAATGAGAATGGGCTCCAAAAAGCCAGCCCATGCACCAGGGGTAAATCCTGGTCCCACTGCCACGGGTCCCACAACAGACCAAGCTACACAACTGTCACCCACATTCAGAGGGCCTAGTTTGGTCCCATGCTGTCAGTCCAGAGTCTATGAGCTCCCACTAGCTCAGGTCAGCTTCGTAGGTTTCCCCATCATGATCTTGATCCCTCTTGCTCATATAATTGCTCCTCCCTCTGAAAGTTAAATGTGAAGATTTTTTTTCTTGCAATTGACCACTTCTTATTTTCATAGAAACAGGCAACTGCACGTAAGTCTTCAGCCTGAGGCAAGACCATACGGAGAAAATTGGGCTTTGAACTCATCGACCTATAATTCAGCAGAGTGTGGGCAGTCACCTGCTGTGCTAGCGAGCTGACCACCGGAACTGCTCCAAAAGACACACTCTGATGGCCCTGTCAGCTTCCTCACACCCTATGTGGCAGCTTCCTTTATTTAAATGTGTTTTAAAAATTTTATTCATTTTTGGTAACTTTTGTCTCACTCATTTTTTTTGTTTCTTTTTACTTTGTTGTTTGTTTGTGAGAAAGAAAGAACATGAAGTTGGGTGGATATGGGGGTGGAGAGGATCTGGGAAGAGTTAGAAGAGGGAAAATATATAAAACTTTTTGTATGAAGAGATATTTTACATTTAAAAATTGGATGATATGATAAAATTTAGCTGGTGATGTAGGAACGTGTAGCCATGGAGCACACACGGAGGTCAGGGACAGTTTGTAGAAGTCACCATGTGGATCCCAGGAACCAACCAACACGAATAGACTTGACAGCAAGTGCCTTTACCCACAGAGCCATCTTGCTGGCCCCTGCAGCAGCGTCTTGACTTCCCAGCTACAACCTGCAACCGACCACCTTTGTCTAAGAGCTCCCTGGGGAAGGAGATGATATATGGTCCATCTTTTCCTCATCTTTCCCTCTAAAATGTGTCCTGCCTTGCTTGGCAAAAACTCCAAATGGCACCATTTAATCACACTGAAAGCCCATTTCCCTTTTTATATTAAATATAATCAGCAATAGTGCAGACTGAAACAGGCTTCTGTGGGTCGAGATCCTAATTTCTATTTGGTATACTGTTCCCCTGGAGGAACTACCTCTGATATCACAAGGGAACAAGATGTACCTTTGCAGAGCTTCTCCCTCCCTCCATGTTTGACCCAACTCCCCTCCCTCCATGTTTGACCCAACTCCCCTCTCTCTATGTTTGACCCAACTCCCCTCTCTCCATGCTTGACCCAACTCCCCTCTCTCCATGCTTAACCTAACTCCCTCCCTCCATGTTTGACCTAACTCCCCTCCATCCATGTTTGACCTAACTCCCCTCCCTCCATGTTTGACCTAACTCCCCTCCCTCCATGTTTGACCTAACTCCCCTCCCTCCATGTTTGGCCTAACTCCCCTCCCTCCATGTTTCACTTAACTCCTCTCTCTCCATGATTGACCTAACTCCCCTCTCTCCANTGCAGAGCTTCTCCCTCCCTCCATGTTTGACCCAACTCCCCTCCCTCCATGTTTGACCCAACTCCCCTCTCTCCATGTTTGACCCAACTCCCCTCCCTCCATGTTTGACCCAACTCCCCTCTCTCCATGCTTAACCTAACTCCCTCCCTCCATGTTTGACCTAACTCCCCTCCCTCCATGTTTGACCTAACTCCCCTCCCTCCATGTTTGACCTAACTCCCCTCCCTCCATGATTGACTTAACTCCCCTCCCTCCATGTTTGGCCTAACTCCCCTCCCTCCATGTTTCACTTAACTCCTCTCTCTCCATGATTGACCTAACTCCCCTCTCTCCATGACTGACCTAACTCCCCTCCCTCCATGACTGACCTAACTCCCCTCCCTCCATGACTGACCTAACTCCTCTCTCTCCATGTTTGACCTAACTGTCATCACCTGATCTCTGGGTCAGTGGCTGACCAAACACAGAAGAACTGGTGATTCTTGGAACGTGTGAAATCTACCTTTTGAATTTACAACCAGAAACAAAAGTAAATCAGTGCTAATCATGTTAATATTGCAAGTATATAAATAAAATAGAAACCCCAGCATTGGCCACTGGCCCTCTGCTAAGCTCCTCTGGCTTAACCATGTCTTCAAGGTAAAGTGGCTGTTCTCTCAGGTTGGTAGTGGGGAGCTGGGCTGCCAACTCCCCCACTCCATCCACTCCACCCACCCCCTGGCTCCCAGGGAAGTTCTCTCTCCACACTGAGACTGTGGTTTATATCTCAGAGAAGCCCAATTGTTCTGGAAGGGGATGATAGCATTGCTCAGCAGATTCCATGAGCACTACTTAAAGCCAGTCTTAATAACTTCTAACCTATATAATTTGTCCTGTGAATTTTCCCCACTATCTAAGTAGATAAAAAACATACTTGAATAACTCTTTTCCTGAGCCATAGGGACCACTGAGATCTTGAACAAGACAAGACATCTTTTGAATACGGGGAAAGAGGATGTGTGAGATTTTCCAGCCCCATAACAGAACATCTGACATAGGACTGTCTGTGTTCACGCTTTCGGAGGCTTAAACCCATCATGGTGTAGAGGGCAGCATGCATCACAGCAGCGAGAGGACAGAGAGAAAACATCTGTCTGGCACTTTCTCCTCTTCTCCCATTCTATTCCAGCCTGAGCCAATGGGATTCCCTGCCCAAGCTCAGAATTGATCTCCTCCCTTAATCATCTCTGCAAATGTGCTCATAGACATGCCCAGATGCCGAATAATAATAATAAAAGGGGGATGCTAGAGAATTCTGACGCACTTTAAATAACTAAAAAAGCACATGTGTATATTAACTTTAAAGTATATTCCAATGAGCATGAAATTTAACTAGAAATAGCTTCCTGCTAGACATAGATTCTTTAAGAAAAAAAAACAGAAAACAGCAAATAAGCAAGATCAAATGGGTTAAAAATAAATGAAGAAAATATTATTTTTCAATGAGATATTATTTAGCCTTGAATAAATAATAGAGCAAACGGTAGAATAAGCATGAAGAAGTTAAAAGAAAAAGTGGATAATGTTAGCTAAAATTTTAGAAAGATGAAATGAATAAAGTCAAATGATCTTAATCCATAAACTCAGGCAAAATTTCCCACTGAAAGAGGAACGTGCTATTAAATGCACAAACTAAGGCACCACTGCATGGTTTAGGAAGAGGCGAAAACCCAGCAAACTGAGGCTGCACTCAAGTCCCCTTCCAGGCAGGATTCCTCAGGGTGGGATGCAATCGTTCAGACTCGGCTGTCGGCGGACTCTGCTGATTTTGGGACTGTGACTCCCAAAGTACAAGCAATAAAATCAAAACAGATGGAAGGAGCACGTTAAATTAACAAGCTCTAGGGCCAGTGAGATGGCTCCGTGGAGGAGGCTCTGAGTTCCCGAGTTCAATCCCTTCCTGAACAGCTCATGTGATGGAGGAAGACAGCCAACTCCACACATGTGACATGGCTAACACATGCACACACACTATAAATAAATAAATGTTCAATTTTTAATTGCTTCTGCACAGCAAAGGAAGCAGTCATCAGAGCAAAGAGAAAGCTTATGTAATGGGAGAAGCCATGTTCAAAACACATGGCTGATGATAAATCAGTAGCCAAAGCAGATACAGCAGTCAACCTACTCGGTTCCAGAAAATAAATGCCTAAAATCAGGGAAAGGGCTTATTAGACATTTCCTTTTTAAAAAGTACAAATAGCCAACAAATGTATATATGAGAAATATGCTCAAAGCCACTAATCACCAAAGATGGACAATAGAATTAAAGTGATATACTGTCAGAAGGGCTGCTGAAATTGAAGAACGATAACAAATGCTGGAAAGGAGGTAGAGAAGGGGGAGCATTGTATATTGTTGACGAGAATATAAATTATCTGTTATGTAGAACAATATGAAATATCTCCAAAAAAGTAAATGAGTTACCATATGACCCTGCCACCCCTCTACTGATTGTAGATGCCAAGGAGCTGAAACCAAGAGTCTATATATAGCTTCGTGCTCCTTTTAGCATTATTCTCAATAACCAAGACATGCAAACATTATCAGTGTCCAACAATGGATGGATCAATTGTTTAAAAGTTACACACACATAATGGAATATTATTCAGCCTTCAAATGGGAACAAATTCTGTTATTCAGATAAACCTAGAGAACATTATGATAAATGAAATAATCCAGATATAGAAGGACAAACTTATGTATGGAATCTAACAAGTCAATTTATGAAATGGTAGTAGGGGAAGTTAATGGGGGATGTACAGCAAAAATGTTGACCAGGAACATGAGTTCAGTTAGGAGGAACATATTTCCGATCTCTGCCTCCTTTCTCCCAGCATTCAGTTTAGTTTTCCCCTGCCTAGCTAAGTTCTGCTTTCCTATAGGCCCAAAGCAGTTTCTTTATTCAGTAACCAATAAAAGCAACACATAGACAGAAGGACCTCCCACACCAGTCTCTCCTCTACAGTAAAGTTTAGTTAGTCCCAGGATCCCCAGGCAATTCCACTGTCAGAGAAGAAAAGATCAGAAGCAATCTGCCAGGCCTCACAGTCTACAGATAAAGAAGTCCTGGTCAGTTCAGCTATTCCCAGCACAACTAAGGGAGGAACCTCAGACCCAACTTAACTAGGACTTGAAGCTTTAACCAAATCTGACTTTAAGAAGAATTCAAAGAAGTCAAATCATCCCTGTATGGGGTACTACACTTAAAAGACCCCAAGACTCCAAGCTGCACGTGTCTCAATCCACTCAAGTTCACAATCCAAATTAACCACCAGAGAGACAAAGAGAGAATGTGCAGGGCTCTGGGCTCCAGAAGAACCAACAAAGCCCTCGCCTCACAGAGGCAGCCTTACAAAGACAAATTAGGCACATTTTTTTTCTCATATACAAACTTAGGAGATGGAGGAAGAACATGGAAAAAGAGTAGGGCTAACTGGGATGTGGAAGGGGAAAATAAGAAAGGATAACAGAGGGGGAATGTGACCAAAGCGAGCATCCTACGCAGGTATGGGTATGTCATCGTGAAACCCGGAGCTTCATGCGACCAGAACTTCTTTCTAATTAAAAAAGAATTAAATCAGCAAGTAACTGTTTGCTTTGATTCTATTTCTGGAACAAGTTTCATTCCCACCTGGGGACAAACAACTAATTGGTCAAAGCAGCCCCCTTTCCAAGCAGTTGTTCTGCTGTTGCAAGGACTGGAATAACTCAGAGCTTTTTCTGGAAGGGTCTGATGGAGACCCAGCTTCTGAAATCACCAGCTCTGTGGTCCTCACTCCTGACAGGCTGAGACATGGGGACATGTCTTCCATCACAAAGAAGCAGGGTATTAAGGAGATCAAATTCATTTAGTTCTTTCTTTTCTGTGTCTCAAAATGCCTCTGCTGCCTTGACTTTACAACCCTTCCTATGCAGACATGCCTGCCACCTTAAAGACTGTGCCACTGAGTGTTTTTGTTCCCCGCGAAGCGACTATATGTTTTATAGCGAAGGGTCTTGCTATGCAAATAAGCAAGGGAATGGAGAGGTAGGCCAAAGTAAATCAGTCATTTTCTGTCCACATCTCCAACACCCTAGGTAACCCCTGGGCACAGCGGCACTAAGTAAATGTTTATTGATGAGAGAAAGTAGAATTCCTTAGGACCACTTATTACCATGCACCCTGACCATAGCGATGTGTGTGGCAGCCCCTGGGGCTTCAGAACCAACATCCAGAGAGCTGTAGTGAAATCATGTCCTAATTCCTAAATCTAGAAGAACTCATTGAAAGGAATCAATTTTTCCGAAATCATAAAAAAATCATTTTTTAAAAAAATCAAAGGAAAGGGAGAGAATTTATATAATCCCAGAATTACCCGGGAAAGTGTCCTAACCTCAGAAAGAGGAGCTGAAGATCAAGACATAAGCGGTTCTGCCGGTTATATTTTGCTTCCAGGGGTCGGCTTCCCAGGACCTTGCTAAGGCTTGCCCAACCAGAGCCACCAGGTCCTCCCACACCGTACATCCTGAAAAGATCAGAAGGCCCATTTTCTCTAAGATGCTGTGTGAAATACAGATGTGATGGAACCAGCAACTCACTGGCAGTTATAGTCTCTGTCTTCCCTAGTCCCAGTCTCTGATTTACCCAAGACTTTTGGGAATTTTAAGAAGGCAACTTGATGGCTCTTAAACTTAAGAGCATAGAGAATCACTTGTAGTGTGTGGTAAACATGGGTTGCTGAGACTGGTGCCAGATTTTCAAATTCCGTAAAATTCTACAGATTCAGAGGTCACTCCAGCGAGGACAGTCCTCGTTCTCACATTGTCCCTACATACGTGTGTTTCTGGAGATCAGCATCTGTTACAGACCCTGCGCCAGCCGTGCCCACATGGCAGAACTTGAGTGAATGTCTGGCACCTAACAGTTTCATCGAGTTAACCAACAAGTCAGGTTACAAAGTCCCTAGGACTGTATGCCCCACTTTTCCTGATGGAAGTGGAGCCCGGTCCTCTCCCCAGCTTACCCTACTCTGTTCATGACTCAATACCTAATTGTAGATCTTTCAGGGACCAAGTGCCACAAAATACAACTTTGTCAAATGACAGTAGATACAAGGGATCTTGGAGCCACGGCCTTCTTTGGGCCCTGAGATTTAGACTCTGGGTTCACATGGCAAAATCCCTGTGGTCAGATGTATCCAACCATTCCGGATTGGTGCCTTTTCCTGCCAACCCATTTTTTAGCTCCCAGTGGGATCCTGGTTAAACCTTCAGCTGCGTCGAGATCATAGGTAATGTTTCTGAACTGGGTCCCATGGTGACTTTGAAAGAGAATCTTAGATTAGAGGTTTTAGAGGTTTCCTCAGGTATTAGCCAGAATAAGCAATACTTCACTGTTGTGTGTGTGCACACATGTATATGCTCTGCGTGTCCACGTATAAACATGGGGAGGCCAGAGGTTGATACTGAGTGTCCTCCTCTTTGGCTCTTTGCCTCATTTTTTGAAGCAGGACTCCTCATTGAAGCTTAAGTTCACTAATTAGCTAGACAAGAGGGCCAGTGAGCTCCAGGGATCCACCTGTCTGCACTCTCCCTCTGTCCCCCAGCCCTGGGGTTTTAGGTGTAGCTGCCATGCCCAACTTTTTGCACAGGTATTAGGGAATCCAAACTGAGGTCCTTGTGTTGGCACACATGGGTGCCAACTCTACCCCCCGAACCATGCCCTCAGCTCTCTCTTGTACCCTTTTGACTGTGTTCCTTACACACAGGCCATAGTAGCCAATGTTATCCTTTCCTCTCTCTGACTTGTGTCTGTGAGCTGCACAGAGGAAAAATAGAACTGTACTCTGACCCCAAGATAGCAAGATAGTCATACTTTTGAAGGCCAAAGGACAAAACAAATCCCAAGAACAAGTTTTTTTTTTCCCCAAGAAATTCAGAATAAAATTAAAACCTGTTGTTTATCATTACACTAGACCATTAAAGCTCTCCACAGACCAGCATCACTAAGGAAGCGCAGGTAGCCACCTACGGAGCCAGCCTCTCGCAGAAGACTGACCCATGTGTGCCAAACCACTGCCTTCCCACTCACTCCTTCTCCTCTGCAGCTTCCACCGCTGTTTCCCTTGGAAACCAAAGCAGTAGCTGCGTGCAAGGCAGCTCTCTCTCCCTCCTCACTCATCAGTACCAGGGACTAGCAGCCTGTTTTCTTCCTCGGTGGAAGCAGTTGCTGCTGGGGGATGGTGTTCACATGGGGATAACATGAAAACACTATCACCTGGGGTCAGAGACATTGTGCGTTCTGTGGACCACTCCTCCTTGAAATTTCTCATTTTTCTTTTTCATTTTCTAAGGTAAACCATCGATTTCTCCTCTGTGCTGTAATGATTTGTGTATTAATCATTTCTGTTAGGTATCAGACTGTTTAAACTCTAAGGGTGATACAGACATCAGCCCAACATTTCCCACAGCAAAGCTTGATACAAATCAATTGGGCCGTGTAATTATTGGTTAATATGATCATAGCCCAATGAACATTTTAGCATTCAATAATGACTCTTGCCTTAATTATTGCTACAGTTGCTGCAAAATCTTTCCTTTTCTTCATTTGTTCTACATCTATCAATTGTAATCACACCCCAGGAAAGAACTTTTTCCTTCTCTTCAATTTATTTGCTCACTAATTTATAAATAAGTGTAAGTAGTTTGTGGGTTATATCTTGTAGAATAGGCTATAACTGATAATATATTTTTTCTATCTGCTTTGAGGTATAGTTGATAAGAAACTCATTTTTAATAACAGGTTTTGATTTTATG
Source organism: Dicrostonyx torquatus (assembly GCA_028555095.1). Classification (NCBI taxonomy): domain Eukaryota; kingdom Metazoa; phylum Chordata; class Mammalia; order Rodentia; family Cricetidae; genus Dicrostonyx; species Dicrostonyx torquatus. Next base: position 1,406,931 of record JAQHUG010000048.1, read on the forward strand.
CAGTGGGTTATAATCTATCACTGTGATTTTTTAATCACAAAACAATCTCAGATTTGGCTGAAGCGAGTCCTTTTTGGTTTGTTTGCAAGTTTCTTAACATATCTCCATTCTGCTCTAAACATTTCTTAGTTGCTGTCATGATATTTCCATAAGAAATTTTAGCTACAAAAATAAAACCATTCAGTGTTCAACACACATGGACGAGTGTGGTAGATGCCACCCTCACCCAGCCAGTGGTCACAGTTCAGCCTCATGGGCACTTCATCAGCTCCATGGTTTCCTGTCGCAAAGGTAAAAGATAAACACAAGGAAGCTTGAGAAAAGATTTACAAAATAATTGCCCTGTACTCTACAATAAAGAAACCTCAGTTATTAAACTCCATGACTAAACGTGATCACAATTACTGAAACCTAGAGACACGATTTAATGTGACATATAAGCCAGGACCAGATCCTGAAGGGGTGGGGGCGCTGCATGATGTAGGACCAGAATCTGGAAGGGAGGGTCTGTTACTAAAGCGATGCGACAATGAGAAAGACCTCTATAAAGATTGTACGAGACAACGCTTCATATCGATGGTGAGTTTCTGATTTTGACCATTGTTGTTATTACATAAGAGAATGCTGCCACTCGGGAGAGAAGCACCGAAGTATGTAGGAGGGGAGGAGCACGGTGTCTGAATGTACGCCCCAAAAGAGTCAGGGGGAAAAAAGGAGATGGTTTGTGTCCTCCAAAGAGACTAGAGTCACCTGGGAAGAATGAAGCTCAGTTGAGGAATTGCCTCCATTAGACTGGCCTGTAGTCTGTGGAGTTATCTTCTCAATGATTGATGGGGGAGGAGGGCTCAGCCCACTGTGGGCGGGGCCACCCCTGGGCAGATGGTCCTGGGCTGGAGAAGAAAGCAGACTGAGGAAGTCATGGGGAGCAAGCCAGTAAGCAGTGTTCTTCTGTTTCCGCCCTGACTTCCCTCAGTAATGGACCGTGTTCAGCACAGGCAAGCCAAACAAACCGTTTTCTCTCAAGTTGCTTTTGCCTGTGGTGTTTATCCAATAAGAAGCAAACCAGGGCACTTTCCCTTCTGCCTTCTGCCGCGGGATGATGCCATAAGGAAACACTTGCCAGATGTGGGCAACTTCCCAAGCTCCAGAGATGTGAGCCAATGAATTTCTATTTGTTATAAATTACCCAAGCTGAAGTATTCTGTCGTAGAGGCAAAGATGGACTTAGACGAATGAGAAAGCAGATGTGGTTATCTAGTGAGGGCGAAAATTTACATTTGGAATTAAGATTTAATATTGTAAAATCATTGCTTACCTGTACTTCTCTGTCTAGGGGTGAAACCCTGCAAAATTTTTCCTCCCACATTAATGTGTCATGGATATTGCTGTTGTTCCACTCTTGTTGATGTTTTCATTTTTTGGAGTCAGAGTTTCTCTGAGTAGCCTTAGATGTTCTGGAATTCACTCTACAAACCAGGCTGGCTTTGAACTCAGAGATCCTTCTGCCTCTGCCTCCCGAGTGCTGGGATTAAAGGCATGCGCTATCACTGCCCGGCATATGCAGCCATTTCTAAGAGAGACCGTTCACAGTAAAATTCCTGGTATTCTTTCCACCTTCTCTCCCAGTGTTCCCTGTGCCACAGATGCCCGAGAGTCCATGTAGATTTGTTCGTTGGGACTGGCTCTCCACTCTCTGCTGATCTCTGCATTGTGTCCAGTTATAACTTTCTGCGATGGTTTCCATTTGCTGTGAAGAGACTTATTGTTTGTCCAAGGCAGAGTGGTCAACCCTAAAACCATACACATACAAATGACAGAAACAGATTCGGCAGGTTGTATTTCTTTTGGTCTTTCTTTGGACTGTCAATTCCCAAATAATGACATGGAGTCTTTTTATTAATTATGACTGCTTGGCCTTAGCTTAGGCTTGTTCACAACTAGTTCTTATAACTTAAATTAATGTGTTTATTTTAACTGTGTTCTGCCATGTAGCTCTTTACCTCTCTTCCATACGATTTGTCCCTCCATCTCAAGCTGGTGAAATCTGTGTGCCTCAGATTCTTCCCAGTTCCTCTCTCTCCCAAGAAATACCACCTATCCTATCCTACCTAGCCATTGGCCGTTCAGTTCTTTATTACCAATGAGAAGGAGCCTTAGGCAGAGACACATCGTAACAGTGTACAAAAAGATTATTCAACAACAATTGTATTTCTGTATTACACACACACACACACACACCAATAATAACCAAAGAAAAAGAGACTATTAGCTTGAGGGGGGACTGTGGGGAATTGAAGGGAGGGTATCCAGGAGAGGCTAGAGGAAGGAAATGGGGAGGTAATATAATTCTATTTTAATTAAGAAGATTTAAAAGAAAACATTATGAAATCAAAACTTATAAAAGCCAAGTTGGATAAAAGTCAATACTATCGGCTGTTTATTTGGGTTATTTATACTTTACCACATCCTAAAATGAATTGAAGGGGATGTGTCTACTCAGAAGAATTTTCAAAATTAACTTCAGCTGCTTTCTCTAGAGGCAGATACTGAAACCAAGAGGTTAGGGCAAGTAATTTGGTGGGAACATGATCTTCAAAAGATTAGTAGGACAGCATCAGTGAAACTCCAAAAGGAGCCACTTAAAGCCATGGGCAGCTACCCTGAATTCTGCCTAGGATGCAGTATAGGACACACGGCCAAGCTAGCCTTTCCTGAAGACCAAGGAAACTGGTTTTCAGGAAAGAGTTGTCTACATCACCCGAAACAACAGTCTAGCGGCCAAATGACCATTTCCATTGTGAACAGGAAATTCTGTAGTAAGCACACGAATGAGGAAAGCCCAGTTTCTTGCTGAAGAAACCACATGTGGCTCCAGGTCAAGCAGGCCAGGAGCTTCCAAGTCATCTTTCGCTGTAAACTATAACTAAAAAGTTGAGCAAATTGAAAACTCAACTGCTCTTTTAGAACCATCAGTGTGGTTACAGGGCAATCAGGTGGTACCCACAGATGGAGAGATAGAGAGGATACAGGGGTCACAACCTAGGAAAGCAAAATTTCACAGCAGAAACCTCCATGGAAACCAGTTCCAGCAAGGAAAAGCCCTGCATTGTAATTGACTAGTTTCTAGAGGCTTGATATGGACAAACCCCCACGCTTTTGTACGTCTTGCTTCCTGGAGCTCTCCCACAGTGAATCAGAGAATGAGCTGCTAGGCCTCCTGCAGAAATAGCCAGAGCATCCTGTCCTTAAGAGAGACTGCCTTCAAGACTCCCTAGAAAAAAGAAGATGTCTGGGCGGGGTGCAGTAGGGAGGCAAGGAAGGAGGATCTCTGTGAACTAGAGGCCAGCCTGGTCTACATCGTGAGTTCCAGGACAGCCAGAGCTGTGCAGAAAGACTCTGCCTCAACAAAACAGAAAGAAAAAGGAAAAGCCAGGGTCGGGAGAAGAGTTAGCTTCACGCGCATTTAGCCATGTTGTTGCCCATAAGGAGGAGGAGAGGAAGGCAGTGTGAGAAACTCTAGTGGGTACACAGCCCAGGGCCAGGCTCACTAAGAGTATGACCTTTCAAGACAGCCCCCCTTCTCCTTCATATGATATATATATTTCTATGTATGTGGATATATACATACACACTCCAGGATTACCATAAAGAAGATATTTGTAAGATGAGAAAGGGAAGGTATAGGGGCAAATGCAGTCTAAGTTCATGACTTAAATGAAAAATGATTTTCTTATACATAACACAATTCTTTATTGATTCTTTGGGAATTTTATATCATGCACCCCAACACCACTCACCTCCCAATCCTCCCATATCTGCCCCCACCACTGTAGCTTTTTTACCCCCAAAAGAAGCACCCCCAAAATTAAGAAACAAAGAAAAAAAGCCACCTTGCTTCTCAGTCTTTCCAATACCTCTTCATTCACCCTGGGGACACTAGGAACTGAGGTGTGTCACGTAGTATACCCTTTTGTACAGTCAGCCCCACCTGCAAACTGTTCATTGCGATGAATGTTGGTCTCATTCAAGGCCTCTGGCCTCTGGCACACTCTCAGGGACCGTGAGTACCAGCCTCAGTACCCCTCAGGGCTCAGAATAGGATGTCAATGGCAGGCGAGGACCTGAGGGTAAAAAGTTAACTCAAGTATGTTACCTCTTCATGTGTGCATGTTTTTCACATGAGGGGAAAAAAGTGAAGTGAAGGGGTGCAGAGAAGAAGAAGGAAAAGAAGAAGCAGAAGGAGAAGAAGAGGAGGGGGAGGAGTAAGGGGTGATCTCCATGAGGTTTTTAGTTTTTACAGACACAGTTGGAAAATTCCATAGGCAAGGACAATGATAATATGCATATCAAAATCACAAAATGGGCAGGTAGAACCTGACAAAGCTGTACTCCGGAACAGGTGACCCGACCCAGAAATGAACCAGCATCCAAGGGGAAGTACCTGACATTCCAAACCATTCGATAAAGTTTCTAAACACCTCTGAATCCTGGATTCACCCATTGTCCTCATCCAATCTCTTGTGATAACCAGCTTTGGGGACACCCAGATTTGTTTGTTAGCAAAGGTGGGGCACGCTGCCTTCCTGCTCAGTGTCCATCTTCTATAGAAACTTCTATGTGGTCTCTTACCTGGTAATTTGGTGGGACTGACCCTATATAAATTTGACTGTTAGAACAAAGGGTGAATGTCATTGTAAGGCCTCACAGTGTAAGGGAAAGTAAGGTCACTCCATTGCCCATGCAGGAAAAGTCACACTGCTGAGGTGTTTCGGGAATGAATCCCATTTTGAAGGGAGAATCATGGCCTCACAAGGTTTACACAGATATGACAGTGACTTTTCCAAAAGACAAAGTGTTCCCGCAGCTCTGAAAAACGGTTGTCCCATAAGCTGTGCACTTGTGGGTTTGCCTTTATGAATCTGTCGGCTGTGCATTTACTGTCTAGTCTTGTGGGCTCCAACAGCACACCATCAGCACTGGACCCTCACCAAAGCTCCGTTCATATGTCCTGCTGTTGTCCTGAGTCATGGAAGTCCTGCAGCTATGAGTCTAAGACCAGTCCCTTCACGTGCTCCAGCAGGTCATAGATGACATAGATGATAGGGTGGACCAACCCAAAGTCCATAATGTGGGTCCAGGTGGTAGCTGAACTTGTCAGTCTGGGCCCCTGGAAACCACTCCCCACCCCACCCCCAGCAAAGTATGGAGCCAGCTCTCATGGGCCCATGCAATAGGGGCCAGCTCTCTCACACCTATGGTGAGAGGTGGGGCCATCTCTCCTTGAATGCAAGAGAGGTCAGTTCTCCAGTTGCAGTGTCCAGTGACATACAGACAGGGCCAGCTTTCCCAGAGCCAGTGAAGGGTGGGGCTGGCTCAGCATGGCCCTTGAATTTCAACAGGCATGGTTCCTATTACACCCTGTGGTCACATGGACTGTGGACATCAATACAGACCCCAACTGTAGCAGGACTACAGACCCAGATATTACCCTAGGGAGTATCTCAGGTCCAGATGTCACCATAGCTCCAGGGGCAGCAGGTCACGTAGATCAGTAGGGCCCAGGCAGCAGCATGGCCCTCAGACACCAACATGGTCTCAGGTGGCTGACCCTGAGCAACCACACAGCCCATGGCAGTAACAGGAGCCGTGGTGGACGTCAACTCAGACCATGGCTGATATGGCCCTCAGCAGGAGCCCTGGCCTGGACAACACCAAGGCCTGGGATCATATTGCAGGTCTCTCAGATCAATATGGCTTGGTGGTGGCATGGCCCTCAGACACCAGCATGGCCACAGGTTTCTGCCTAAACCCCAGGCATCTATGTTGCTTTGGGTGACAGACATCAACACAGTCCTGGCTGTGGTAGGACCACAGATTGAAACACATACACACATACACACACACACACACACACACACACACACACACAGAGAGAGAGAGAGAGAGAGAGAGAGGCCAAGAATTTCCCCTTTTTTGTTTTCCAGGGCAGCTTATATAGGGTCTCCTTGACTAATGGCAACACCCTAACTCTCAGCTGCACCCACCAGAAACTACTCCGTGAACATCAGGAACTCCTGAGGGCCTCGTGCTCAGAGCAGCTGCAAGCACAGGAAAACAAGTTGTTTACTCCGGCAGCAAAGGGTCACGGGAAATTCAGGGTCTGAGAGTCCACAGGCCCCAACAACTCTGTTAACATAAGCAGAGATGAAAATTCCAAATCGTAAATGGAACTAGAGATCAAAAACACTGTGATGGAACTGAAGGGCGCCCTTGCTTGGCAGTGGACTGGAAATGGTTGGGGGAAGGGTTTCTACTTTCCCGAACTGAATAACAATGAGGGGAAAATATGAAAGACAAAGCAAAGAGAATAATAGCCACAAAACATGCAGGAACCACAAAATACATGTGCGTGGGGGAAGTCAGAAGAAAGAAAGGAAAAGGCAATATGTAAGAACTCATGACTAAATTCCCGGATTCATGACAGGTGTCAGAGCTAAGATCCAGGATGCTCGGGGAACACCAAGTACAATAGACAGCCCCCTTTCTAGAAAGGAAACTGTATGTAGTTATAGTGTATTCAAACCTCAGAGAGCCAACAGTGAATTCTTAAAAGCTTGGGGAGTAAAAGAAGAAAGAAACTACACCTTACCTATAGAGGAACAAAAATAAAAGTTTTATGACTGCAGAAACCACACAAGCAAGGAAAGAATGAAGTGAAATTCTTGAGTTCAGGGGGGAACCCACAAACCCAGAACCCTCCACCCTCTGAAATTATTCTTTAAAGGTAAGGAAAAATAAAGATCTTCACACACACACACACACACACACACACACACACAAAGAAAGAAAGAAAGAGAAAGAGAGAAGTTATATCCAGTCGATCTGCCTCATAAGAAATGTTTTTGGTTTTTTCAGTGAAAGTTCTTTAAACCCATGTATGGAAATGATGTCTTGCAGGTGGGCCTGCATATGAGACCCACGGGATTCCGGGAAGAAACACCGGAAAGACCTTTCAGTCTATCTCTGCATGCTGCAGAGACCACATGTGCTCACGGGAGGATTGTGGCCACCACTAAACCAGTAAAATGTGGCTGTTCTTTCTACCCTGCATTTAGACTCCATGGTTCTGGCTTATCAGAAAATGAAAGCTTGTTGCTTCAGCTGCTCGGTCTGTGGTACTGTTATGGGTTAGCCTGAGCTAACTGAAACAGAGAGGCCTGGTATAATGACAAAAGGATCAGTTCTTCAAGAATACAAGAATTCTTCGTAGGTGTGTGTCTAAAGGACAAGCACTAAAATACACTAGGCAAAACCCAATGCTAGTTCAAGGAGAAATGGACAAATACACAATCAACTGAAAGTCCACAAACATCTGTATCAGAAAAGGACAGGTGTGGCCAATAGAAAGTCAATAACGACACAGGCAAATTCATTGGCACCATTTCTCAAGTAGGCACAATGAGCATCTATAGGAAATACTTTAGCTAAAACCAATAGGATATACATTATTTTAAATATCCGTGCCATACACCAAGATAACCCACATTCTGTGCCATAAAACACACCTTAAATCTAAATGGATGGAAATTACACTGAGTGCATTAAATTCATAGTGGCCTCAAAACAGTCAATGATGACCCAAAGATAGCTGCAGAACCCTAAAACAGCTTATTGGCTAAAAGAAAGAAATATCAAGAGAAATATTAAAATATATCAAGAGAAATATTAAACTATTTGGAGCTAAACAAATATGAAAGTTCAGTTTATCAAAATGTATGGGACACTCTGAAGGCTGAGCTCAGATCTATAATGAAATGATAAGAGATGAAGCCAGGGATCTCACCTGACCTCTTAGCAAATTAGAAAGGAAGGAACAAGTTAGATTCCAGCAAAGCAGAAGCAAAGAAATGATAAAAACTAGAGCATAGTCAATGACAGAGAAAATAAAAACTCAAGAGGAGAGCAACAAAATCAAAATCTGCTTTTATTAATAAGATCAAAGCAATTAATCTGGCCGGGGTGATGCACGCTTTTAATTCCAGCACTTGGGAGGCAGAGGCAGGCGGATCTCTAAGTTCGAGGCCAGCCTGGTCTGCAAAGTGAGTTTCAGGACAGACAGAGTTTCACAGGAAAACCATGTCTCAAAAAACATGCATAAATAAATAAATAAATAAGGAATAAAACTGGTAAGACTCTAGAGACTACCAAAAGAAAAATGACACAGATTACTAATGTCAAAAGTGAAGTATGAAAGCCAGACATTACAATACACATCTAAAATTCCAGCACCTGGGGGCTAAATCAGGTGTTCAAGGTCAACCCGGCTACACAAGACCTTGTCTCAGTTTAAAAGAAAAGAGGAAATAGAAGAAATTGATATGGATTTTATGGGCATCAAAAATATGTTTGTAGCAATAATAAAGAAAAAGAGGCTATCAACTTGAGGGGGCATAGGAGGAGTTTGAGGGAGAGTATCTGGGAGATGTTAGAGGGAGAAAAGGATGTAATTCTATTTCAATTTAAAATATTAAAAATAGATAAACAAAAAGTTAAAAGAGAGCCAGCAAATGGCTTGACAGTTGAAGCCACTTTACCGCTAAGCCTGTCAACCTGAGTTCCAAACTTCAGAGCCCATCTGATGGAAGGATCAAAATTATCCTCCAGTACACGCACACACACACACATGCACACGCACACACGCATGCACACACACAGCATGCACAAACACACACGCGCATAAATGCACATATGCACACGTGTACAATAAAAAAATCAATTTAAGCTAGGCAGTGTGGCACTTGTCTTTAATCCCAGAACTAGGGAGGCAGAGGCAGGCAGATCTCTGTGAGTTCAAGACCAGCCTGATCTACAAGAACTAGCTCCAGGACAGGCTCCAAAGCTATAGAAAAACCCTGTCTTAAAACAAACAAAACCAAAAATCAATTTAAAAGGCAAGTGTTGCCGGGCGGTGGTGGCGCACGCCTTTAATCCCAGCACTCGGGAGGCAGAGGCAGGTGGATCTTTATGAGTTTGAGACCAGCCTGGTCTACAGGAGCTAGTTCCAGCGCAGGCTCCAAAGCCACAGAGAAACCCTGTCTCGAAAAACCAAAAATAAATAAATAGATAAAAGGCAAGTGTTGGCTTTAATGAAGAACAAAAGACAATGTGAGGAGTGATATAAGAAGACCCCAGATGTCCTTCTCTGGCCTCTGCATGCAATTACTATAGATGTGCACACATGCATACACATGTACACATGCACAAAGCCTGCATTGTGTGTACACACCCATGCACATGAAACCTCAGCAAAAGGAAAACATGAAATGTAAAATGAAGAGAAGACCTGAAAACTACCTTCCCAAAGAAAGAAGCTTACTTCAAATAAGCACAAGAAAAGGGTTCCACACTTGTGCCACTACAAAGTTGCAAATTCAAACAACGTGATATCCCCACATAGCTCCCACCTTGCAAAACCCCAGACACGACAACATGTTGGATCCTCTGGAATGGAGAGTAACAGACAGTAGAAGTTGTGAGCCACCATGTGGGTGCCAGAAACTGATCCCAGGTCCTCTGCGAGAGCAATTTGTGCTCTAACTGCCGAGCCATCTCTTCATCCCCATACATGCCATTTTACAGGAGGCAAAACTGCGAAGACTTGCTATTCAGTTTTGGGTGAATAGCAAGGGCTCAAGAGGAGAAGAGACCAGCATGCAGAATGTGGGGGTGTTTGAGGCCATGAACCTCGTTCACACGATGGTAGATACACAGCACAGCACTTGTCAGAAGAACAAATGTACTAGACAAGAACACAGCCGAAGATGAACACCCAGACTCGGGTAACGCTGCAGCAATGTCTGTTCATCACCTGTAATGAAGGCATGGCTCCCGCATGCGATGCTGACCACAGGGCTGTGCCTGTGGAAGGAGACAGAGGGACATCTGGGAATCTTGTGTGCTTTCTGTTTAGTTTGGTCATGAGCCGCTCTAAAATAAACAGTCTATTTAAAAGCAAAAAGAGGAAAGAATCCATCATTGATTCCACATGACTGGAGATTATTGTAAAATATTTTTGTCCTCTGAAGCCAACAAGAATCCACATGAATTGAGAAGAGCTAACTACCTACTGAGTTCCTAAATGCAATCCATGACCAGAGTTCATGAAAACTCATGTGCGTGCATGTGTCTGTCTGTCTGTGTGTCTGTCTGTCTGCTTACCTGCACCTGTGCATGCACACATGTGGGGGGGGGTCCTGCACAACAGTTTAGAGCAGGCCTCTTTTTCCCTGAGAATAATTCACAAGCTTTTATCAGGATGCTTAATGCAGAGCTGGAGAGATGACCCAAGGGTGAAGGTTCTCACCACCAAGCCTGATGACCCGAATTCTCCCCAGGACCCACACGGTGGATGGAGAGGACTTCCTACTTTTACACTCAGCCTGGCACTTGTCCACGAGCACATTCATACACATGCAAATAAATAAATTAACAAAATGCAATTTCAACATTTTTAAAGGGTTCTTAGGAAGAAGTGAGGATCACAAGTTCAAGACCAGCCCAGGCTGTAAAGCAAGTTCCAGGCTACCCTGGGCTAGTTACAGAGATCTTGCACCAAATAAAGTCAAAATACAAGGTCTGGTGGTCATGGCACACACCTTTAATCCCAGCACACGGGAGACAGAGAGGCGGATCTCTGTGCGTTCAAGACCAGCCTGGTCTACAGAACAAGCTTCAGGACAGACTCCAAAGCTACAGAGAAACCCTGTCTCGCACACCCCCCACCAACACACACACACACACACACACACACACACACAAAATCAAAGTAAAAAACTAAAGGATTCTAAATGCTTCATTTTGTCCTATTTTCAAAATGCAGAACCCAGCTCTGTGTAAGTCTTCAGAGTCTTCTCGGGTTTCCCCGGTGGCCAAAGGCACAGCCGCAAGAGTGTTCCCAGCCCACAGCAAAAGGATGTCTTGGATGCCCCTGAGTACCTCTGGCCAACTATGAACTCTAAGCCTTCACAGAACTGCTGTCTGTTCACTCGGTGTCTACAGATGAGCCCAGAAGAGCTTCCTCACAAACACAAGCATGGCCGATTGAAGGACATGCCCCCTGAAAGGAGGAGAGAGAAGACAGCACACACTTGTAACTACCAACATGGCTACAGCTATGCCCGTCTCTCTGGAAACTGTTTGGCTTCTCCATCTATAGACTAACTTTAAGAAAGCTTTTAAAATACTTTCTTCAATGTATTGTGTGGCTTCCTAGTCGTGCCACAAAATAAACAAATATTTGAGGTAAAAATCTTCCCTCTCTCCATCGTGTGACCAGCTTCTCTCACTCCCAACTCCAGCTCACTCCCACTACCATTAGGTTTAGTAATCACATAGATCTGACATCTCCATCCTCCTCCTAGGTTTGGCTTCCCCACTGTCTCCACACCTCCTCATCTGGCTGGACCTACAGTTTGGGGTTTTCATGGCACAGTTCTCATTCGGGGTTATTCCTAGCCCCTCCTGCTGGAGCAGCTGAGAGCACCCAACCCAACAATTCTGACGCTTGCAGATTGTGTTCATAGATCTTGTTACTTGTCCTGACAGCAATGCTCTTTTATTCGAATATAGAATATTGCTAACATGATAGCATATGCTATAATCCCAGCAGAAGAGGGGGCAGCAAGAGGATTCAGAGTTCAAGTCCAGACTGGGCTACATGGTAAGAGCCTGTTTCAGTTTTTTTAAAATTAGTATATTATTTCATTCTTGTCTGCCTTAGTGGGATATAAGAACTTTAACACAGTCCCAGGAAATAAGCACCATGGGCCTTCTTAAGGAAAGGACAGCTCTTTACACGGAATTTCAAAGTACTTAGGGCTGCTCTTTCACCCATGATCTGTGAGAAGTTAGCACTTAGTCACCATTTCTTAAAACTTGGCAAAGATGGTACTGTCTTCTCAATACATGCACATTGGCCAAAGTACATATGCCACTGGGGTTTAATACTGCCCACCAGAGGCTTTGGCCAGAAGTTATACAGACTTCCAATTAACAGTTGACAGTGGGCTTATTATGTTTAATTAAACATAATAATTTTTTTTTACAGAGAAAGATCTTTCAGAGACAAATTCAAAGAGTTTTGGATACTATCAAGTAGATGATTCAATGGTTCTGGTTACTCCTGGTCATCTGATTTGATAAACTTCCCAAGCCAGGCGGTAGTGGCACATGCCTTTAATCCCAGCACTAGGGAAGCAGAGGCAGGAGGATCTCTGTGAGTTCCAGGCCAACCTGGTCTACAAGAGCTAGTTCCAGTACAGGCTCCAAAAGCTACAGAGAAATCCTGTCTTGAAAAACAAAACAAAATAAAAAATATGCCATTTTAAAACAAAATTGATAAACTTCTCAATCAGCACATCATCTTGGCTCCTTCTGCCAGGGTTCAAACCCTGCAGTTCTGAGAGCCAGAGGTAGTGTCTACACTCAGTTTGGATCCAGAGTACACATGCTTTTCTGAGCAGGACATAACAGGAAGGTACCAAGGATGGACTGGAGGATGAGTCTAGCAAGGTGTTCTGGATAGAGTAGAGTAAGGATGGAGGTTTGGAGGCTGGGAAGAAAAACCAGTGCAAGTGATGGGCAGAAAGCATCTTTAAAGACAGGACTGCTGCATGTGACAGCCCATCTTAGCATCAACAGACACACAGGAAGGAGGAAATCTCAGTTAGAGGGATGGCCTCCGTCAGACTGTCCTGTGGGCATGTATGTGGAGCATTTTTTATTGTTAATTGCCATAGGAGGCCCAATCTCACTGAGGGCAGTGCCGTCCCTGAACATGTGGGCCTGGACTGTAAAAGTGAGGTCGTTGAGCTAGGCGGGGGCAGCAAGCCAACAAGCGGTATCCTCCTGCTCTCTCTTCCACACATGCTTCAGGCTCCTGCCTGAGGTCCCTGCCTTGGCTTCCCTCCACGATGACTGTGATGAGGCCTCGTAGGCCAAATAACGCTTTCCCTTCCTACATTTCTTTCCTTTAGTGTTTTAGCACAGCAACAAAAAGCAAACTAGTATTTGTGGCTGAGTGCATCTTTCAAAAGTTAGAAAACAGAATGTCTAGATAAAAGGGAACCTCAACCTCTAAAAGCTTCCAGGTTACCTCTGGCACCTGAACTGTAGGGGACAGGTATACCTTAGCTCTTCACAAGGGCCAGCACCTCCTCTTTGGAAGAGAAAGAACTGCTAAGGGGAAACAAAATCTCCCACAACTTTGTCCCAAAACCTAGAGATAAAAGAGTTTCGCTTGTGACATCTAAATGTAATGTCATAATAAAAATAATTCGCTCCCGTGCAGACTAAGGATGCTGTGTGGCTCATGGCTTTCCCGCTAAGATTTTTTTTCTTTTTTCTTTTTTGCTTGTTTTTATCTTTTGGTTTTTGGTTTTATTTTGATTTTGGCTATACTTTTGAATTTTGACTTTGGGTAGAGGGCAAGATGAGACAAGGAAATGAGAGCTATCGGGATGCTTGATGAAAAATTCACAATCAATAAAAAGTTTAAAAAATTTTATCCCATTAACAAAAAGTCAATTAGTCACTGATGAGGCCCCATAGGGCCCCTAAGGTCCTGGAGCCAGGAATAATCTAGAACTTGAGAGAGTGACCTTGGGGCCAGGGCTGGGAATGGGCAAGGGAAAGGCACAGCTTGGCAGGCAGAAGTCACAGAAATGATCAAGTGGGGAGAGAGACAGCAGGACTTCAGGGTGACTTCAGACTCCATAACTTTGCTCAAAACCAGTCTTGCCTTAATAGGTTTAATGAAATCTACATTTGCAACCAAAGCCATATGACCTTGGCCTTCACTGTACCTGAGAACACACTAGTCTTTGTCTACCCTGCAAGGGGCCACTGTTCAGTTGCTTTCCCTAGGAAAAGGAGGGGGGGAAGAAGAGAGGAAGGCTAGGGAGGGAGGGAGAGAAGGGAAAGGAGGGGAAGAAAGGGGAGGAGAGATAGATTTAGTTTTAATCCACTATGATGATTTTAGATTATTTTGAGGGAATAGATGTCACTCTTCCTGTATGGCCCAGAGGCGTCACTAAACTTCTGTGACACTCCACAGTGTTTCAGCAGGGGTGTGGCAGGCTGACCCACGTGGTTAGAAAGAATCAAAGACTAAGTGCAGGGCAAACAAAAGATTTAGCTGAGTTCAAGAGCCCTCGGTCGCTAAGCAGTCTGGGAATTAAGTTAAAAGAGTTTCCCTCTGGCCCTTGAATTGGAACAGCAATGACCTCTTTGGGATCTGCAAGAAACTCTTCTTTTTTCCAACAAATGGGTAACCATTTCCATGCTCTCTTGGGGAAGAAAATCACAAGGGCTCAATTAGGGTGAAAACAGCCAATTCAAGCACAAAACAAGCCATCCACCGGCAGAGAGGCCAACTCATTGCACATGACAGCACACATCCTTAAGTCCACCCAGGGGCTCCTGGGGTCCCCTGGAAATGGTATCCTCAAGAGACAGCTCTTTAATTGGCTCCCCCAGTTCCTTCTGAGGGCATGCCCCACATTCAGGGCACAGGTGAAGGCTTCCTAGACACCACAATACATGGCTGACTAATGAGTCATGGTCACCCACCCCCTACACACACACACACACACACACACACACACACACACACACACACACACAGCATTAATGCTGCCATGGTTAATGAGCCTACATGTGTTGAGGACCAAGGGGGTGAGAGAAGCTCAGATTCTGCAGAGACCAGGTACTTCTGGCAAAGCTAAAAGCAAACAATGGCCCAGTGAAGGTGGCATCTTTTCAGGACAGTCACTAGGCAGGCACTGTCCCCAAATGAAAACAGCGCTCTTCTATCAAGTGTGGGCCAATATCTGCCTTCTCACGCAGGGGTCAAAACCACACCTCCTCTCTCTATAGACGCATGGGCTCATGGTCCACACTGATGCTGTTGCAGGAGAAGCATCATCTGCTTATGTGTGCCCATCAGATCCAGGTGAGCCAACTGCAGTGGATTTCAGTAAAGAAACATGGTACAGAGTCAAGTCCTGAACAAAAGCAATCTCAAGTCACAAAAGGGGGTTGCTTTCCCTGGGCTCCTCCATGTCGGTTACCATGACACTCTTTCGGAATATATTTCAGATTTTAATTATACAAAAATACCCCAGAAACTCTTTGGGCGATGTCTGGAGAGAACCACCCACAAATAATGTACATGTAACTCCCATCGCTTTAGAGCTGGCTATCTTGGATCCAGACAGAGCTGACTTAGTCTTTCACTAAAGCACACACTCATTTCTCTGACTTCTGAGGTGGAGGAATCAGAAGAAGAAGAAGTGTCCTAGTCACAAAAGCCATAGGTCTACTAGAAGAGCCAGTGCTGCCCTTTGAGCCTCATCTTGTTCACGGACAGTGCCAAGACCTTAGGGAATAGGCAACTCCCCCACTTTCTGCTACGCCCACCTTAACCCTAAGTACTACTGTTTCCAAATTCATGTCAATTACTTTGTTGCTCTTATTTTTATTGATATGTTTCTATAGATATGTTTCTTTCATCTCAGCACTCCAGAGGCAGAAGCAGGAGGATCTTGTGTGTTGGAGGCCAGCCTGGGCTACAAGCAAGTTCCAAGCCATCTTGGGCTACTTAGTAAGAAAAGAAGGGAGGAGGAGGAGTAAGAGGAGGAGAAGGGAAGAAAGGGGGCAGGAGGAAAGAAAGTTTGGAGAAAGCCCATGCTAGATTGAAAATGCGACCTGCTGGCAGGGAGGGCCTTTGCCTAGCATGCTCAAGGCCCTGGGTTTAGTCTCCAGCACAGTAGGGTCAGGGAGAAGTTAGATGGGAACCTATCTCTGGAACTATCTCATTAGAAATGAGCACAGTGAGCAGAATAGATTTCCCTTTCACAGGAGCACCCCCAGGAAATAGTAGAGATTTGGATCCCAGTGGCTGGGAAAGAGAAGGATGCTGAAACCAGCTGGAGGAAGAAGGGTTGAAAGAGGGACTGTGGAGAAGCCAAGGCTATGCTCTGGTGGGTCAGAATTCTGCCAGTGTCTCTAAACCTGCCTCTCCCGCCTCCTCCCAGGCCCAGAATCAGAGTCTCAAAAAGGCCTGATCTCCCCTGAGAGGGTAGAAGTGGGCAAGGAAAGACATGGTGGGTTCAAGCAAGCATGTGTACTTCTCCAGTTCAGTCCAGAACCCGGCACAGGCTAAGTCAGATCTCACTGGAGGCATTTCCCCTATGACGGGAAGAGCACATATACTGCTACCGCAACCAGACATGCATTTCCCTAATGCAGTAACCTAATGCAAGGCTTTGATGGCTAGGAGTCCCTGAGACTGCTTCCCTCCCTTGCCCACCTCCACAGATACAGCAAGTGGATACCCACCATGTCTTCTAATTCCCACAACACACCATCATGTAGTCTCCAATTTGCTCCAGGATTTGATCAACACTTGCTAGGCTGGGCTTTCAGAGGTGGAAGATATGGATGCACAAATCCCGGCATTTATGTAGCTTTCATGTTACTTCACGTGCCGTGCACTGGGGAAAAAAAGGAGCAGCTGTGAAGCAAGAAATTCAGCTCCAAGATTTCACTGAAGGACCCCTCCCTCATCATAGAAAGCATCCCCCGGGGCTTCAAGTATTATTCTGAGCCTGGCGAGCTTCCCCCATAGTTGGTGTATGGCAGGGCCTGCTGTCCTGGAGAAAGCTTGCATATTCTAGAGAAAAAATAGTGTTCACTTTTTGGGGACAATTTCTTGAGGAATATCTTTCCCTCTTACCACATGCCTTGCCCAAGAAGCTTGGGTCTGTACGCTGTCACTTGTATTTTAAATGAACACTGATTGGCCAGTAGCCAGGCAGGAAGTATCGGCCAAGAAGCAAGATGTGAATGCCTCACCAAAACAGGTATCAAGCCACGTGGCTAACACAGGCTAGTATTATGAGCTAATATAAGTTATAAGAGTTAATAAGAAGCCTGAGCTACTAGGCCAACCAGTTTATAATCAATATAGACCTCTGTGTGTTTCTTTAAGGCTCAAAGACTGCAAGACCAGGCAGGACAGAAACTTCAGTCAACATAGGCCAAAGTCTACATAAGAAGGGGTCCCTTTCCTAGATCATGTCACCTCCCCTCCCTCAGTTCTCCCCTACCCACTGCACAGTCAAATAGGCCAAAGGTTAGCTCTTACTTTTCAGGGTCCCTCGTTCCCAAGACGACCTCTCACTTCTGTAACCAAAACCAGGCGATCACAGAGGCAGTTGAGGACAGTTAAAGCATTAGCTGCATTGTCTTTTCTAGAAATAGGTCTTTCTAAAAGAAAACCCTTGGCTCTGAAGAAAACAATTCTGATCTCTCCAGGGTCCATTTAGATCTTCTCCTAATCCCGAGCGTTAGGGTCCTAGTAGAGGAGGACCAGTCAGGCCGCTGTCTCCTCTAAGCCTTGAGAGAACAGCAGAGGCCCTGGCCCGGAAGTGGTTCTGATCAGGTGGCGAGCTCTGGCCGGCAGCATTCTCCTGCCAGCCACCCATGTATCCTGTCAACCAGTAGCAACGCCAAGCAGCCTGAGTCCTACATCTCTAGCACACTACCCTCCCAGAAGCAACACTGAGTAAGCCCAGCAGAGAAACTGTACTCTGAATAACTGTTTTAATTGAACGTGCCAATCATGACTACACAAAATAATTAAAATATATTACTTCCCAGGAAGCAGATAATAAACAAAACATGCTATTGTTATGTTCAGATTCTCTTTTGAAGTTCCCTAAGACTTTCCAGCGTATTAATAATGATCACCATTTATTGGCACTATAAGCAAGGGACTAGGCTAAGATTTTAATATGTACCGTGTCATTTAATCCTCAAGGCATCCCTGAGGCATCTAAACTCACTCCAATTTAATGTGTTAAATAACTGAGACTAAAGGAGGTTAAATGTGTGTACCCAAGAGAACAAAGCATATGAATTGTGGAGACAGAAGGCCAAAGCTTCTGTGCTACACACTTCTGCTAGCCCTCCCAAGCCCATGCTGTGCACTCATAAAGATAACGCAAGGTGGCACACGCCTTTAATCCCAGCACTCGGGGAACAGAGGCAGGTGGATCTTGGTGAGTTTGGGGTCAGCCTGGTCTACACAGCAAGTTCTAAGCCAGTCAGGACTACTCAGTGAGGCTCTGGCTAAAGAAAGAAAATTTAAAAGAAGATGAATCATGGGGAGCAGAAAATAGTGAGCATAAATCCCTGTCTGTAGAGAGCAGAGAGCATGGTTTATCTAAAAGGAAGACCAACCAGGTAGGAGACCTGAGAGCGGGCTTTTTAGCAGGCCTGATGTTTCTTTCCTGGAGTCTTTGGTTAAAGAGCTTTTATTAGTGAAAAAAAAGTGGTGGAAAAAAAATGCAAAGCCCATAATGATCACAGTTTCCCTAAGGCAATGCTGGAGGAACCTGGGGGGTAATGCGTCATGACTTGACATTTCCCCATGGGAAAGTGGTTTTAACTGAGGCCGGCCCTAATGCTCTTCCCGACAGAGCTTCAGACAGCTTTATTCGTGGCCTTCTTTGCTTGTGGCACTCAGCTAGGAGAAAATTTGACCATGAACCTCTCTCCTGGCGCTTTAAAGTATAAGTCTTTCCATCTCTTGCCACTTCCAGGGCCCAGAACTGCCTTCTCCAGGATCTGGAACCATGCATGCCTTTGCATCCTATCCCAAGACCTCACGGGAGGGTAGGAGCCCAGCCTCAGTAAGGATCTATCAGCTGTGCTCTAATCCCACAGCCTGAGGAGCAACCGGCTACTACTCTTCCAGTAGCTTACACAGAAACACTCCCCCTTTTCCTTCATAGGGTTGACTTTAGTCTTCTCCCTCCCCATAATGGATTCGAAGAGTCTCCTCCGATGTCCTAATCTGTCCTGTGAACTTCTCTGGGATGACTCGGCATCACTGTCCCCTATGTCAACCCATCCTCTCTGTGGGCAATGGCTCCATGCTTGGAGAATACAGTCACAATCAGCTTGCTAAAACTGTACCTATTACACCAAGCGTCCAACCTGCCCTCAACATCTTCTGTTAGGGACCCCGCGGGTGCCCCCCGAACTTCATCAAGCATCACCAGTTCTCGTATGAGCCACTGTGATGTTGTCCCCTGAACTGGATCCGTTTGACACAAAAGCAGAAAGAGAACCAAGAAGGAAACTTAATGGGTAAAGAGAGGTCCTTGTTTCCAGGCCTGAGATCAACTCAGACCTACACACACACACACACACACACACACACACACACACACACACACACACAAATAAATACTTTAAACTGTTTTAAGAGAAAAGAAAGAAGGTTTTCGTTTTTGTTTTTGTTTTTAATGGTTTCCATGTAGCCCAGGCTGGACTCAGACCTCAGACTCCCTTTGTAAGCCGATTCTCTTTCACGCTTCCTTTTGGCAGGTAGCTTGCCCACGTTATATAACTCGGTTCTTCCTTCCCGGGCCATCTGTTTTGCACTCACGGAGTTGTTCCACGGCTCAGACACAAGCTCTGAACAAGAGGTGTGAAACTGATTGAGGCAGAGACAGCAAAAGCTTTCGCCGGAAAGTTAGCAGTCTGCTTTAGACATGTTTGAGCTGGTATCCAGAAAGGACCTCCAGATGGAGGGGTCTTGGGGGTGTTTGTCACTATTGGCCTGTAGTTCAAGAGGTGGGTCTGGAGACCTGGGGGTTCATCTTCAAGGAGTTGTCTGTAGGCCATGTAGAAAGGCTGAGTGGACAGGGGGCTCAGGACAAAGCAGCTGGAGCCAGTGAAGACAGAAACAGGAGACAAAGGCAGGGCAGCCGGAAGGGCAGGGACTGAGAGCAGATGATGAGGGGAGATGGGAGCAGGGAGAGATGATCAGTGGACCCCAGCCTCAGCATGAACAAGTGGAGTGTGGCGTAGCATACAGCTGTGCGGTTGGGTGGAAAGTCCTCTGGAAGGTGGAGACAGCAGACGCCAATGTTGCAATGATGGCTAATGCTGATCCACTGTGGCCATCCAGTACCCCCCTGAGCCCTCATGGAGGCTCCTTGAGGAAGGCAATCTTAGCATCTCCATCTGAAGGATGAGAAAAGTAACACACAAATTGTGGGGACGTTTACTCAAGATCTCTGATCAATCAGATTGAATTACAGACAATTGTAAGCAGACATGTGGATGCTGGGAAATGAATTGCTCTGGAAGAGCAGTCAGTGCTCTTAACCACTGAGCCATCTCTTCTGGTCCTGCCTTTTAAAATATCCTATTGCCCAGATCTTGCCCCATCCGGTGAATGCGGAATGATGGGGGATGGCACCTGGGCAACCATATGCTTTAGCGTTTCCCTGAGCATACTAAGAAGAGAGCGAACATTTTAGAAACATCTGGGGGGCTTCAAGCACAGAAGTGAGATAATCACGCTTACTGTTTTTAAACAAAAAGACTAAGTAGGCAGGAGGGGTTGAGAAGCAGCTTTCTGGGGAAATAGACAAGTCTTTCTCTAGGGCACCAGCCAGAGGAGTTCAGGGGTGAGAGGCAAAGTCCACAGCTAAGAGCTGGACTCTCGAAGAAAGGAGAGTCTGTCCCTCCTGTAGTGATGATCCAAAGGTGTTGGGATGTGGCTCTAAAGAGAGACAGTCCAGAAACAGCCAGCACAGAGGAAAGAGCAAGGTGGATACCTGGGAAAATAAACAGGCATCAGGCAGTAGGAACCTCAGACGATGCCAAAACCCAGCTCCTTAGGTGGCCCCACCAACACCAAGCAAGGTTATGTGAGCATCTCCAGGATACAGCAGGGGGTGTGAACTGTGGGCGAGTGCAGAGGAAGAGCATGGCACAGAATGCAGAGTCCTCAGAAAGACGCTATTATAGAGACAGATCATGGATTCCAAACTGCACTTTAGCAAGCCTGAAGTGGAGGCAGGGGACGGGGGACGGGGGGGGTGTTAGACTAGAATGGCTGAGATCAAGAGCCTTGACGAAGATGAAGATCAGATTTAACAAGAGGAATAAAAAGTGGGGTTTGGAGATATGGATGCTGGGCAGGAGCTTTTGAAAGCAGTAATTTCCGTGATGAAGTCTGGACTGTGCGCACAGAAACTAAAGCAACAATGGCGGTGCCACACCTAGCTTAGCCGCCATCTTCAGAGAGCCACACATATGAACGGAACAGACCAGAATGTGCTACCATCTAAATAGCCATGTTGAGCCGGGCAGTGGTGGCACACGCCTTTAATCCCAGCACTCGCGAGGCAGAGGCAGGCGGATCTTTGTGAGTTCGAGGCCAGCCTGGTCTACAAGAGCTACAGAGAAACCCTGTCTAGAAAAACCAAAAAAAAAAACTGGCATAAAAACTGTTTTGAGCTGGAAGCCACCGACACCAACAAAAGCTCTCTATGCTGCTCCTGTTTACCAAAAAGCAGGGCATAATTTCATTTTGTGAGGTATTGCTCTTGCTGCTCTCTCTTACACCAGGAAATGAAAAGCCACTCCAGACTTCCTTGGTCCAGAGATGGCATTGCGAAGCATCTGCAGCAAACACCTCAAACGACCCTTCTCTTCCATTATTTTCACCCATATATTTATCCTCCCACCAGCTAACTGCCCTTGCAAGCCGGGAAACCTTTCCCTTGGCCTTGTCACGTACCCATAAAATTGTGCCCTTTGCTAAAATGACGTGTGAGCCTCAGAGTCCAAGCAGCTCCTTGGGGTTGCATTTAATTTCTGTGAGGTTCATATGCATCTCAAATAAACCCCTTTCTCGTGGATCTGCCTTTTGCCAGTTTAATTAATAGGATGCTAGCACAGAAACTGAGAAGGTAGAAGAGAAAGCCTTTATTCTCCCTGACAGAGCGTTACTTAGACTCTAGATTTTCACAGTTCCCTTAAAATCACCAAGGGGTAACTTTACTGTTAAGGGATATCAGAAAGATAGCCTCTAGTCATTTGCTTTATGGTGTTCTGGCGCCTTCTCTAAATACAATTATTGCCCTATATTACCCCAGCAAATGGGGAGGTTCTGTTGAAGAACAATTTCCGTCATTATATCATCAATCATCATCTCAATACTATGTCACTCTTGCCGACACATTCGATTCTTACAAATGCCTGGTTATTTCTCGGTGCTGAACCTAATGCTTGCCAAGAACTGGTTGGCCTTTTGCAAAATGATCACCAGTAGCTTTCTGGGTTTTTTGTGAGTTTTGTTTCTTTTGTTTCTGTTCTAGTGGACAGCTGGCAGTGAGAGCTGTCTCAGGGTCTGTTTTAGAGTCATTGACTAATGAGGACAAGACACAGGAACTGAAGCCTCCATTACCTGCTGTGTCCCATGCTGCTGGGGGGTGTTCTACCCAGTCTGCCTACTTGCTCTGAAGAATATATACATGTATAAACTTTTATATGTATATAGATATAGATAGAGAGAGAGAGAGAGAGAGACAGAGAGACAGAGAGAGCAGTAAGTATAGAGGTTGGCACATAGGTGAGTGCTCTCCAAACTGATTGCAGAGCAGCCTGTGGAATCTAAGGGTGGGGAGTCCTGATCAGTAGCCATTACCAATATTAAGCTGTCAACATGGTATTTCTGAGTACATATTTGGCTCTTGGGCATTGTGTGAACTATATATTGAATGATTGGTCCATACTTCCTCCCAAGGGTCCTTGGGAATTCATCCATATATTTGCTAAATATATATGTGACCCGTGTGTCTGCTCTTCTGTGGGCCAAGTGTCTATCTACCAGGCAAGGTAAGGAAAATGATAAAACTAAGCAAGACATGATCCTTCTCTCCTCGATCCTGTGCTCAGCCATAGGGCAGGATGACATGGCCAGGAAGTTCATGGGGGTACACGATCTATATTACACTGGGATTTAGAAATGAGCAGAAGCTTGCCAGGCAACACGAGAGCTGAGTGGCCTGAAGGGTGCTGACGTACCACAGCCTGAAGTGTTAGCGGGCAGAAACTAAGAGGTTGGCGTTGGCACACAGCCCAGGTGGGCCCAAGCTGAAGAGGTGGAGCTCACTTGACCTGGCCTTAACGGCAAGAACACGGGAGCCAGGTGGGGGAGGGAGGGACAGAGAGAGAGAGATTGTCCAGGAGAGAAAACTGTTTAAAGAAGACAGAACTGATCTGCAAAGTCCAAGTGCTGCTCTCAGCACCCCAAGGAGGCTGGGGAAGTCATCAGAGGCCCCTGCTGACCCCGGCACAGTCTGTGTTGTAGTGCAGTGGGCACTAAGTGCGGATATGGAGACCATGGGTGTAGACTGTCTTCTGGAGAGACACAGGGAGCTTGCACAGGAAGTGGGTGTGAACTTGGGGTTACATGTAGAAAGACACAAGCCCTTTCCAAGGCTAACAGGCAAGAGTTGGGAGGGGAAAGGAGGCTAAAGGGATAGGAAACACACGTAATATGGGACAAGCTGGACCTAAGATGGACCCCACATTTCTAGCTACCTCACCAAGGGAAAAACTCAACTGACCAGCCCAGGGCACTGCAGAGCCAACTGTCCCAAGAAAGATGACATGAAACCCTGTAAATTGCACAACTGGAGACAGACCTGCTGTGTGTTACCACAACCAGGCCCCAGTGAAAGTTAGTGCACCACTATTTGGGAAAAATATGTCCTTAGATACGCTTAAATGTTCTAGGGGGGATGGGGTGGCCTATCAACCCACTACAACTATCAGAACACTCCCCATGCCTAAATGGTGTTATAAATTCCAGGAAATCTCCCGTTGAAAATGTAGGGTTCTGAATGCTCTTGAACATCACCTGATGGCCATCAGGTGACAGATGTGGCTGCTTGCTCCTTAAAACGATGCATGTGCTCCATGGGGCTTGGCTTGCCTCCCCAGCCTCTTCTGCTTTAGTTGGTGGAACAATGGATTGTCATCTGTTCCAGCATATTTGTGACTGAGCATCGACTATGTGTCTGGCAGAGAGCTAAGTCCCTGGGCACTGGGCCCTGTGACTCTGCCCCACTCTGGGAACACAGGCAGGCAGGGCCTTCAGCTCAGCACGGTGTCGCAGCTGGCAGGCACTCCATGACAGCCCAGATTTAACTCTGCTCTTAGGAAACATTCCAGCTGTCTGCTCGTCCCACACACCCACTCATGAACAAAGGCACGTTAGAACGGATGCTCAATTCACTATAGAAAATTTGACACGAATTTCCTGGCGTTGGACATCGCTCTGCTGCACACGCTTCAAGCCAGAGCCACTGTCTGAAGAGGACGGATGTTCAGTGAAGTACGAGAGAAACTAGAGAGAGGTTCTGGGCTGCCTGGGGCACCAGCTGTCCCCGGTCCCCGTGCAGGCCTTCCTTTTCTGTGCACACCTGACTCAAACCAGCACCTAAACCTGCTCTTTGCAGGCCTCAAGATGGATAAAACCACAGAGTGGGTATGACCAATGAGGCTCAGAAGAGTAATTCGTTTTGCTGAAGTTTGTGCAGCCAATCCTCCTTCCGGGGCAAGCGCCTGCCTGCCCTGTCCTGGAGGGTGCTACTCTAGGGAGAAGGTGCTGAGGCGCTGCTGGAACGGGAAGGGCACTTCTCTATTGATCCTTCTCCGTTCTTTCCACGGATGGGGAAATGAATTGAATTAAGTTGTAATGGAGGCTGAAAAATTCTCCCCTGAAGGAAGGACTTTTATTTTTTGAAACAGAATTAATTTTTATTGACTAAGACACAGTGAAAACTTAAATACTGAGGCCTCAAAGCATTTTATAAAATAAGATTAGGCTAGGATATTTTTGTTTTGAGACTTGGGACAAGGGTGATGTTCTAAATTTCTGCCTAAGACAGTCGCGGGTTTTCTTAAGGGTTTTGCAGGGCTATGGATCAAATGTGCTGACAAATGCAGGGCCTTTTTGGATGCTAAGCAGGTGTTGTACCACTGAGGTCCACCCCAGCTCCAGTTATAGGACTTGGAATTGAGACATCACCACCCCCAGGCTGCTCTGAGCACCCGGTGAACCTCTTCTCTCCTTTGTAAACCAAGATGACATGGTAGATCATGGGCTGTACTTGTCTCTGTATGAACCCTAACTCTGCTCCTTGCTCTGGGTATCAAAAGCCTCTTTGCTGATGAGGAAACCTGGTTGCTCAGCCTCTCAGCTCCAGTGCCCTCCGTCATCCAACAGGGTTGTTAATGCACTGCCGTGGGCTTCACTGAAAATGGGGCGAGAAGCCTTGCAAAATAGCTGGTCCCTGGCAGTCAGTTTGGGGAGGGGAGGGTGGGACTAAGACACAGTGCAGCGCCTCTGGGCAGACAGATAAAGAAAAGAGAATTGGAGGTTTTGTTTGTTTTGTTGTTAAACCCCAATAGACAAATAGATAGATCAATGATAGATAGATGTGTGTGTGTGTGTGTGTGTGTGTGTGTGTGTGTGTGTGTGTGTGTGTGTACACCTGCAGTGATCATAAACAGGCAACAGATCCCGTGAAGCTGGGGTTAAAGGAAATTGTCATCTGCTGGGAACCACACTTGGTCCTCCACAAGAGCAGCAATGCCCTAACCACTGAACCTTCTCTCCCCAAAAGGGGAATCTTTAATGATATTAGCTATCAAAATCTGACTCTGACTGGGCATGGTGGCTGACTTCTTTAATATTAGCACTTGAGAGACCAAGGCAGGCAGATTTCTGTGAGTTCGAGACCATTCTGTTTTCTATAATGAGTTCCAGGACAGCTAGGTCTGTGTAATAGAAAGACCATCTCAAAAACAAACAAACAAAAATTTGACCTCTGAATAACTGACTTAATCTGATATTTTTAACAATTTATTTATTTTTATTTTATGTGCATTGGTGTTTTGCCTGTGTGAGGGTGTCGGATCCCCTCAACAGGAGGTGCAGACAGGTGTCAGCTGTCATGTAAGTGCTGGGAATTGAACCCAGGTCCTCTAGAAGAGCAGCAGTGCTCTCAACCGCTGAGCCATCTCTCCAGGCCCCTTAGCCTGATTTTTAAGATACTCAGATACCCTAAAAGTAATCCTAAAGATCCTATGAGAATCAGTGTGGGAGATGAAAGACGCTGGAGCCTCAGGGGGAAAATACAGGTGTGAGGAGGGAGTGGTTTCCAGTGCCCATTCCTTTTGACGCTCTTAGAAGCATTTTTCAGCTTTATTTAGATGAAGTATTTACATACAATAAGATACACCCATTTTGGCTGTACAGCTTAACAAATTTGGGTAATGTACCTAGCTGCACCATCTTGTAACCACACAGTGATGGCATTCACTAACTTGGGCATAATAAATATTCCCTTGCACACCTTTGTGAACAATAGGCCCCTCCACCCAGTCCCGAGGCAATTGCTCTCTGATTATGATGATCTATTGGCCTTTTCTGGAATGTCATACAAGCGACACCATGTAATACACAGTGCTTGGATTTTTTTCTTAGTATAGTTTTTAAAAATTCATCCATATAGATGCACACTGTGATAGCCCACTCCTTTTTACTGCTGAGTGATATTCCCCAATATGGATACATCATCTTTTTGTTTAGCTATCCGGAAGTTGATGGGCACTGACTGAGTCGTGTCCAGTCTGTTATGAGCAAGGCTCTTGCTAACATTTTCACAAAACTCTTTATGAATACATGTTCCATTTTGTTTTAAGACATGTATTCCCATTTAAAAAGTTACAGTGTAGGAAGATCACTCCTCTGAATAGCTAGCTTAGAATAAATGCATATGATTACAGTTCAGCTAGCTAAGGCTTATATAACTCCTTTCTGAATTCAACATTTGGTGTCTTTTCAAGTATTACGTATGTAAATTCAGAAGAACTATTTGGCTTGCTCTAAGTAATGTATCTAGTTGATTTCCCCAGCAGACAAGATGAATCAAATCTCTATAGCAACGTCACGTGCCTCACTGTGGCCTTAAGAGCACTTGATTCTCTTTAAAAGTAATCTTTCCTACGTTGTTAGCCATTACTGTGGGTTTGTTTGTTTGTTTGTCGTACTGGTGATGGAACCTGGCCCAATGCATGCTGGCAAATGCTCTATCCCTGAGCTATCTCCCCACCCCTGGGTGCCTTCTTTTAAGAAATGACCATTAGGACAATCACCCATTTTTCCCTCTTTGGGATTAGTGCTAGTATTTAGTACATGGGGGAGAGAGGAAGGATTAGAACACACTGAGATCACAGCGTCACACAGTTACAATGTAACAGAGCCAGAAGTCAAGGCCAGGCAGCCCCGGTCAGAGTGCTGATTCTAAACTAGGTGATTCGCTGCCCGACTCCGTTCACTTTTGTCTTAAGAACATTTGTTTCCAGAGGCAAGGAGACAGCTCAGTGGGCAAAGTGTTTGTCATGCAAGTGTCAATCACTCATTTTATTTTATTGTTATGGGACGGTATATTTGAGTTTCTGCTACTGAGTTGCCTTGTTCAAATATTCTAGGTGTTAATCCCTTGTCAGATAAACAGCTTCTAAGTATTTCCTCCAGTTCGGAAGGTTGTCTCCTTGCTGGACTCTTGCTATGCTCCCATTATCCATATTTGCTTTGGCTTCCCACCTCTAGGTTTTGTCTACAATAATACTTGCCTGTTGTAAGGTCCTGAGGCACACCTCATGCCTTCTAGCAGATTCACAGTCCAGGTCTTACATGTAAGTATTTAATGCATTTTGAGTTTTGTAACTGGCAAAAAGAGATAGAGTCCTGGTTCTGTTATCCTGCACGCAGTATATCTACTTTTCCCTGCTGTATTTTGAAGGCTGTCCTTTCTCTAACAAGTACTTGTAGCACTTTTATCTAAATTCAGTGTTGTAACATGAGGGCCTGCTCGTTGGGGTTTCTGTCCCGCCCGGTACCCCACAGCCAGCAAGCCCCAAAGAAAATCACACAGAGAGTCTACATTAGGTTATAAACTGATTGGCCCGTTAGCTCAGGCTTCTTATTAGCTCTGATAACTTATATTAACCCATATGTTAGCCACATGGCTCGGTACCTTTTCTCAGCTGGGCAGCTTACATGTTGTTTCCTTGGTGGTCTGCGCAGGAATGCAGGAAGAGCTTCCTTCTTCCCTATTCTCCTTGTGCCACCTCTACTTCCTGTCTGGTTTTCCTGCCTATACTTCCTGCCTGGCCAATAAACGTTTATTTAAAACATGATTGACAGAATACAGACATACACAGTGTGTTTATTGCTTGCCTCTCTTTTCTGTCCCACTACTCTGAGTGCCTGTCTTCATGCCGACACTGTGTGATTTGGGTCACTCTGGCTTTATAGTACGTTTTGAAGGTAGATGGCATGTTATCACATGGTGGAGTTAGTATGAATAACAGTAATGTACTGCACATTTCAGAAGGCCAGAGGAGAGTTTGGGGAGATGGTCAGCTAAGTGTTTGCCATGCAAGCATGAGGATGTGAGTTCAGATCCCCAGCACTGATGTAAACATCAAATGCAAAAGCCCATGCCTGATGCCTGTAACAGAACTTGGGACAGTGAGAGTTGGGATACAGATCCCTGGAGCTCAGCAGCCAAACAGAATAGCTGAATCAATGAACTTCATGTTCAGCAAATGGCCCTGTGTGATGATGATGATGGTGATAATGGTGATGATGATGATGGTGATGATGGTGATGATGATGATAGTGATAATGATATGGAGAGCAACTAAGGAAGACATCAAACCCTGACCTCTGGCAGGAACAGTCTCATAGAAGAACAAGGGAAATGAGGCCAAGTAGTGAAGAAATAGCCTTCCCTAAAGAGAAGCCTGACCTTTGTTCCAGGCTCTTGGGTTTCTGGAATGCTTTGCCTAATAAGAGCCTTTGGCCATTGACAGTCTAACAAGAAGACATGATAGGAGCCTTAGAGTCATGTGGTATCAGTTATGGCCTCTTAGGGAACTAATGACTGAAAGTATCAGTTTGCCTTCCAGGAGCAGCTAGAGACTAAAACCTTGTCTGAACTTTGGTGGTTAGCAATACTTGTGTGTCTTATCACACATGGTGACCAGGAGGAGGTCATCCAACCAAGACTCTAAAAGGAGAGAGAGATTGCCACCTCTTCATGGGGACCCCTCCCACACTCTGTCCTCTGTGTCTCTCCGCTTAGCTGACTTTAGTTTGCATCATTTTGTTGTAATAAAGTTTTACTAATAGGTCAATATTTTCTTGAGTTCTGGGAATGATTCTAGTGAAGGATTTGACCTAAGAGTAGTTGGAAGAGCCCAGTTGGCCTGAAGCAAGAAGACTGTAGGGCTCACCAAACATGCAGCAGACCCCAAAGTAAAGGTATCATTGAGGGCTATTCCTTCACATGGCACAGCTGGCTAAAGTCCATACAAAAGATGAGGAAGCCAGTTCTATAGGACATGGACTACATCCCAAAGGGGCTCGATACTGTAGATAGTCAACTTCCTGGTCAACAGAACTAGATGAGCCATGTTTGCCTTCCTGTCCTAACAGTGAAAGACAGAAGATCCCAGGAGACTTTTGTCCAGATATAAAAAGAGCAAGTTTCTTTTAAGAAAAGAAAAAGAAAGATGTGAATATCGTTACCGGAGAATGCTTATCAAGCATTAATTACGAGTAGCCCTTGTGCTCCAATCCAAGGACAGTGTTAAATGATGACCAATATTACCACCCCCATTTCGCAGAGGAAAAGAACTGAAGCACAGAGGGATTGATTAATTTGCCCAAAATCACCCAGCAGGGAAGTGACAGAGCTGAAATTTGAACCCAGCTGGACTGTGATGGCAGAATCTAACTCATGATCATGCAACTGCGTGAGCTCCACAACATGTGGCAGAGAGATCAATGGGATTTGCTGGCCATCTGGATTTAATTGAGAGAAGCCAGAAAGAGCTGAGGACAACTGGAAGATTTTGTGTAGATAAACAGAAAGCTGAAGATGTCGCACCAGCCCAGTTCTGTCCAGGAGCAAGAAGGCTGAACCAGCGAGCTCTGAGTCTTGTGCTCAGATCTATCTATCATGAATTTCTTGGTCTTCAGGCCCCGCTTCAGTTAGATAAATGTCCAAACTTCCCGAGAGCCACAAGAAGCAACATAATTGGCAGTCAGTTGTTGCTTCTGAAGAGATTTCCTTCTATGGCACAGCCAGTGGTGAATTGTCCATGCTTCTGTAAGCAACCCCGATGGAAGTCATTGGTTCACACTCAAAGACATGAAAGTACTGTAGAAGAAAGAACAGTTGTGGAGAAGAAGGGAATCAGTGGGAATGAGAGGGAGACAAGAGAGGGAAACGAGGGTCAACATAATCCAAATACAAAAATGTACATGTGTGAAAATGTTATAATGAAACAACATTGCACTGAATATGTACAATTAATATATGGTAATAAAAAGTTAAAACTTCAAAACACACACACATACACATGAGACATGGCAGCAGAAAACTGAGGAGCCAGAAGCATGAACCTGTGAGGCTGAAGGCTGGAGGCTGGCTCTGCATTTCCTTGCTAGGCGATCTGGGCCAGTAACTGAGCCTTGGCAGTCTCTCCTGGGATAGGGGCTATGCCATCTGGGTCACTGGCACGTGGAGAGGACAGTTAGGGAAGCAACAGTCTGTGTCAAACCCTCAACATGAAGCTTGGCACGTGGCTAAGCAAAGGCCTCAGGGCACCCTCTCTGGCTCCACGGTAAGATCTGCTTATTCTGATCCCAGAAACTGGTGTCTTAACTACGCTTGCTATGGGCATTTCAGTGTGTGTGCACTAGGGGAGACCCATCATTAGCTGGAGGTGAGATAGAAAGTAAGCACGGAGGACGGCGCACACAGCCGGATTGTGCTACAGCAATCAAATCAGCACCGCTAAGGACGGGGACCCAGAATCATCTCACGGACAGAACAGCACACAAGCTAATCCCCATCATCATAAAGCATGGCACAGCAGAGCCTTGGTGACAGCCTAGTCTCAAGTGCCTAAGCATTTAATCTACTTTTTAATCAACGCCAAGAAAAATCTACCTCAAATTTAGCCAAAGGATTATTGCGGCTTCTGGTTTCCAATCCTTTAGCCTCACCCACAGCTCTGCACAACCAGCCTGCCCTTGGAGAACACAGAAAATTCCTTTAAAATCTAAGGCTTCCTGGAGATCAGAATCCTCGCGCACTGTGTGTTTAGTGTGTTCCTTACTCATTAACCGTGAGATCTGTTCACAGTTATCTTATGCTGGGCGAACACTTGGATCTAAACATCTGTTCGGTGGTTCTGAATTAGAGGCGCAGGGAGATGAGAGAGAGATGAAAGGTGCCAGGGGAGCCATTTAATCGCATTGCATGCGATGGCAACCTTCTTTTCATGATGCAGTATTTTCCAACAGTAAATGCAAAGCGTGTGTGAGCACACAGTCTCAGTATTGGGTTCTCAATGCAGTATGTTTTGCCAGTGAATAGAGAGAAGTCACGTGAGCTACAGAGATGCATGCAAGAGCCTGTATTAACAGCAGGCTTGGTAATGAAGGTGACACGGGGAAGACGCCACTCTTTCTTGAGCACACTTAGCCGCTCTCAGTGTCTGTATTTATTACTCCAGGAGGCTGTAAGCTCCTTGGCAAGAAGGCTCTGTCTGTTGTGTTCAGCCTCACAAGTTTCAGCGCTTAGACTAACACAGTGCCTGCCACATATGGGGTTCTTCATGCATATGCACCGGGAAACTGAAATGGAAGTATTTTCTAAATCTAGCTTCGGTTTTTCTGATGGCTAACAGAGCATTTCAACATTCCCGTCTCCATTTACATAACTTAAAAAGTGAGGAGGCGGTAAGAAGATGACTCAGTGGGTAAAGGCTTGCCATGAGAGCTGGTCTGAGGACCTGCACTTGGCCGGAGGTGCACACTTGTTGTCACAGCATTTGAGAAAAAAGTGGCAGGAGGTCACTTTTCTAGCTGAACTGGCAAGCTCCAGGTTTGGTGAGAAAACCTATCTCAAATAATAATGTGGACACAACAATTTGGCTGCCTATCAAGACCAGAACAATGACAATACAAGTAGACATGGCAACATAAAGGGTGAAATCTAGATATATATATATAGAGAGAGAGAGACCAGAAATTTGAGAGGGGTTACAGGGAGTGAGGGAGGGGAGAGACTGGAAAGGGAGGACACAGAAAGTTGAAGGGAGGAAAGGGAAGGAGGGAAATTACATAGTTATACTTTAACTAAAATTTTTAAAAAGTAATAAAGTGGACAGATGCAGGCAGATGTCTATGAATTCAAGGCCAGCCTGGTCTAAATAGCAAGTGCTAGGCCAGCTGAGGCTGCATGGTGAGACAATGTCTCAGAAATAACAATAATAATAGGAAGAGAGATTGAAGAAGACACCCAGGGTCAACCTGTGGTCTGCACACACCGAGAGACACATTTTCTCTCTCTCTCTCTCTTTTTTTCTCTCTCTCTCTTTTTTTTTTTCTCTCTCTCTCTACACACACACACACACACACACACACACACACTATAGACCTTATGATCAGTAGTGATATAATAATTTTATGTAATTATTATTCCATATTTGAAACTTCACCTTCCCAGAGTCACCACTTCCTTTCCTCACTGGCTTTGGGGAAAGAGAAAATAACAAGAATAACAGGGGCATCCCAACTGCACAATTATCTCATGGGATTTCTATGAATACATGAGAGTGTTAAAGGTAGTGAACTAAGCACCCAAGTTCCTGAAAGTAAAAATAGAAAAGGGGTTTGTTGCCCTTGCTACTAGTATGCCTGCGAGCCTAGCGAGGAGTAGAGGCTGGAGCCAGAGAATCAGTAGAGATCCCCTTGGGAAACAGATCCAGAAGGAAGAGGTGGACAAGGATGGGGAGGAACGGAGAAACAGTCTGTGGTGATTTGAAGGAAAATGTCTCTCACTGACTCGGATGTGTGAATACTTGGTCTTCAGTTGTTGATGCTTGGGGTAGGTTCAGGGGGTGTGGCCTTGCTGGAGGAGGAATGCCAGTGGGAGCAGCTGCCAGCCTAGTTCTTTCTCTCTGCTTCCTATTTGGGGTTCAGGATGAGAATTGCCAGCCTTCTCCTGTCCCTGCTGCCATACTGTCACCACAAACTCTTTCCAGCTGGAACCCTAAGAACAAAGAAACTCTTCCTATCAATTGCCTTGGTCATGATGCTTGTCTTAATTAGGGTTTCCAAGCTGTGATGAAACACCACGACCAAAAGCAAGTTGGGGAGGAAAGGGCTTATATGGCTTACACTTCCACATCATAGTCTATCATGGAAGGAAGTCAGGCTAGGAACTCAGACTGGGCAGGACCTGGAGGCAGGAGCTGATGCAGAGGGCATGTAGGGGTGCTGCTTACTGGCTTGCTCCTCATGGCTTGCTCAGCCTGCATTATTATAGAACCCGGGGACCACCAGCCCAGGGATAGCTCCACCCACAGTGGACTGAACCCTCCCCCATCAATCACTAATTAAGAAAACACTTCATAACCAGAGGCATTTTCTCAATTGAGGTTCCCTCCTTTCAGATGACTCTAGCTTGTGTCAAGCAGACACGAACCAGTCAGCACAGCTAGGAAAGTAACTATGTACAGTACCAATGTGTCGTCCTAGTGCTAAAACAGCAGCCGTTCCGCAGGCGCCAGAGCTGAGAAAGCCCATTCGTGTAATGAAGGCTGCTAAGGAGCTTGCTTTATAGGAGTTTATGACTAACAGCAATAAGAATTTTTATATTAAGGACTATTCCATTGACTCCCAATCTTGTTCTCCCCAGAACAAGATTGCATGTCTAAGGAATTGCAAACTGCCCGTGGTCACTCTTCTACGGTTTCTGTTCGGTAGACTTTATAATGATCTGGATTTGGATCACAGTGGTACAGACCCACGCAAGAGGCCTCTTCCCTGACAAACCACGCTGGCCCTGGAGAGCTGAGTGAAGCTCACAGGGTCACTGGGAAAGAAATGAGGTAGAAAAAAGTTAAATGGGGCAAAACAATTAGCAAGGCCTAATTAAGCAGTGGATTCTCCTTGTTCAGCGCATATTTTTACCTTCTCCAAAATCTTGATCCAGGGACGCCAGGCAATGACAGGATAGTTGTTTTAGAAATCAGGTGTTTACGGTTTAGTTGGTTTTTTTATTTTTGGTTGCTCTAGTGTGGTTTGTCTGGGGTTTTTGCAGGGTGGTGGTGGTGAGACAGGATTTAGTGTTGGTTTGCTTGTGTCTTAGCACCCTTTTAGATAGTGTTGATACAGTCAAAGCTAGAACTGCTTGTTTAAGGGGAGCTCCATCTCCTAACATCTGGACTCTCCCTGGTTCTGTCCATCAAATGAGGTTACATAATGAGAGATTTGCATAGCCAAGGCAGCCAGGCAGACCTCATTTTGCAAGGTCTACGTGGAGCAGGTGAATCTGCTTACCTGGCTCCCCAGTCCTGTGAGGCGAAGGCTTTCATTTCTTCAGGTGGAGCCCACCTTTCCCACTCCCACCCCCAGAGAAGCTTCATCTTGACAGTGCATGGCTCTGAGCCTGTCTTTGAACTCTGTGCCTCAGTTTCCCTGACTTTACCACAAGGAAGAACTCTTGATTCCCAGCTAGGGACTACCGACAGCAAACTGCAAATCCCTGGTGCAAATCCAGGTCAAAACTTCAATTTATAGATTTTTCAAAATTTGCCCACAGGCAAGGCAACCTTGATTCCACCTAGACACAAATGGAGCCATTATTGCCTTCATTGCGGAGGGGTATGCATGGTCTTTTTGCTTCTGACTTTAAGACGTGTTTCCTAAAATGGAGTACACATTTTGAAAGCAATTTCCTGCTGTTTTTGCCAAACTGAATGCCTTTTAGTGCTAAGAAATTGATTTAAGTTTCAAAAACAAACATGAAAGGATGGGAGCTGTAAGAAATGTTTTTGTTTTTCTATCACAGGTAACCAGCCCACCGAGGACCAATGTTCTAGAAATCTCCCACCTTCCAAAACTTCTGTGCAGATCTTTGAATCTCCCCACCTGCTAAAGAGCACACACACACACACA
>JAQHUG010000048.1:1451602-1463851 GCA_028555095.1 Dicrostonyx torquatus
AAAAAAAAAAAGAAAAAAGAAAAGGCTCTACACCTTGCATACAAATCTTATGGATGCTTTTTCTGTTCCCTCCCCTCTGTTGACTATAGTCTGTGTCGAGTTGACATAAAAACTCGCTAGGGCAGGGAGCAAGCGAAATAGATGCTGTAGATCTTATTTCATACGTTAGGTCTTGGGTCCTTTCTGTCACAAGCACTTCCAGGTGCTTGCTGTCCGCCTCCCCCTCAGCCTTCACCACAAAGAGAAACGACTTCACAGACGGCTTGCTCGCCATGTACCAATCTAAAGTTCTTTGAAGACTCCGAGCCCACAGGGTTACTTCACAGAGGATTCCTGGGCTGGTAATTATAACACCATTCCCTAGGGGTCCAATAATGAGCCAGCTATGTGTTCTTCATGAAGGGGACACCTCGGAGTTGGGCTCTAAATGTTCCCAAAAATCCATACCTGAATGAGTGCAGTTAGCGAGGCCTGGGAAGTCACCAAGCTTACCAAAGGCCTCGTCATGCCCACCTGTCTCATTTTGTTGAGATTCAACTCAAACAAAAGCAGCCTTATGTGTTTGCTTTCGCCTGCAGCTCCTAATCAGCCACAGCGATTAAAAGCAACAATTGCCCCTGATTTACCAGGATTCTCAAATAGAAAGGCAGAACTGAATGGCTTGGAAACCATCCCATCCCAGGCTTCTCTTTTTAACCCTTTCCTCGCCTGCCAGGAGGAGTTGACCGAGCGTTACTTCCTACAGCGTGATACACCAAACCAATATGTAGTTTCTGTTGATGTGACTGAGTTTGATAACAAAATCCAGCATGTATAAGGGACAAGTCAAATGTGCTGACTGTATCTGCCTCCTTGGACTCACACATACAGGATCTTCTCTATTTTAAAGACAGAGAAGAAGGCCCAAAAGTGTTAGGATGCCAGAGGCCCGAGGATGCAGGATTGACAGGGCAATTAATGCATGACTGGACTAGAGCAAAAGGTCATTTTTCTACTCTCCCATAAACAGTACTTCATCCTTCCAAGGTCACCAACTGTGCTGGCTACCTTTTGTCAACCTGTGCAAGCTGCGGTCACCTGGAATAAGAGCACCACAACTGAAAAAAAAAGTCTCCATGAGATTGCCTGTGGGCAAATCTTTAGGGCATTTTCTTGATTAGTGATTGATGTGGGACGACACAGCTCACTGTGGGTGGTGCCACTCCTAGGCAGTGGTCCTGGGCTGAGCAAGCCTTGAGGAGCTTGGAAACAATTGTCTAAAAATAATGAGAACAGAACATATACCTAGCTCCTCCACTGCAAATGCATAGGTTAACTCCTCAGAAAATTACCAAGACTTTGCTGATTTATTTATTCACTTATTCAACTAACATTTCCTAGTGCCAACCATGGGCCAATCATGTTCTGAGCACACTGGGCTATGGCAAGGAACAAAAAGACAAAGCACAGGTCCCTCAGGGGATTATAGCCCAGAAGAGGGCGATGGCCATGGGCACACCCAATAGTCAGTTACATAAGAAACATGTGGATAAATGCATCTGTGTGGATGAAGAGTCATGGAACCTAAGCCAAGAGAGGAACGTATGACATGGGGTGGGGCGGGGTGGGAGGGGGGAGGAGCAGCCAGGCCAGTGAACTGAACATCTTAACCTGATGAATCGGTAGAATTGGGAGACTAGAGGGAATTTTCTGAAAAAAAAAAAAAATAGGAGGTGGAATTCACAAATGTTGCTCCTGGCATTGGGAATGTAAATGAGTGATAGATAATACTTTGGGTATAGCAGAAATGAGTAGCTGAGTCCACGGGTGACGATGAAGACAAAGAACTGACAGACCAAGGGTCAGACACATTTTCCTCATGGGTACCGAGCTACTCCAGACCCACAGTGATGTCGAAGAAAGAGAAACACACAGCACAGGACTGAATCTCTCTCCTTCCACCAAACCACTAGATGAGCATTGGAGAATCTCCAGTCTTAAAAGAATCTCCTCATCTTTGTGGTTCTCAGCAGCCAATCAGAAAGTGAAATAATGCAATAAACTATAAGGTGACATCAGTTCAAGGTGCCTTAGGATGTGTTTAGTGTGTTTACCTGGGAAAGCTGAGGTTCTCCCAGTCCCGGGCCCTCCCCTTAATGGGTAAAAAGAACAGACTAACAAATATACCTGTTTATGTATATTAAACAGAATGAAACCAGAATTAGAGAGTCAGCCCCCAACACTGTGGAGCTTTTCCTAATGTCTTTAATTAATCACAAGGTAAAGAAAATTTAGTTCTGTGCCTGTGATGGTTTGAAAGAGAATGGCCTCAGTAGGCTCATATGTTTGAATGTTGGTACCTAGTTGATATACTGTTTGGAGAGGATTAAGAGGTGTGGTCTTCATCTTCTATAACCAGGAAGGCTTTCAGTGGTGGGACCAAGACACCAACCCAAGCACAAAACCGTCAACCTGCCATTTGTCCTGCCTGCAAGATATGCTGGAGCAATGGTGGTGAAGAAGTTGTGGGAGTGGTCAACAAATGACTGGTCCAACTTGAGGCCCACACCATGAGAGGAAGCCCATGCTGGACACTGCCTAGATGGCCAGCAACTGGAGGCTAGGCAGCCCAGAGACCTAGAGAAAGCCAAACATCACTGGCAAATGAAGAAGAGGAAGAGGAGGAAGAAGACAATGAAGTGATTCGTAATGAAATTCTGTTCCACTCTAGATCAGTGCATAACTCAATCATCATCAGAGAGGCTTCATCCAGCAGCTGATGGGAGCAGATGCAGAGACCCCAGTCAAACATTAGGCAGAGCTCAGGAAACCCACCCCCTGAGGGGGAAGAAGGATTGTAGGAGCCAGAGAGGTCAAGGACACTAAGAGAACATAGTCCACAGAATCAACTAAACAGGGATTGTAGGGGCTCATAGAGACTGAAGTGACAATCACAAGCCTGCTCGGGACTGCATTGGGTCCTCTCCACACGTTATGGTTGCATAGCTTGGTGTTCTTGTGGGACTCCTAACAATGGGAGTGGGCAGGGGTTGTTTTTAACTCTTTTTGCCATCTCTTGTGAACCTTTTCCTCCTACTAGGTTGCCTTGTCCAGGCTTAATGTGAGAGCTTGTGCTTAGTCTTATTGCACCTTGTTATGCCATGTATCCTGTTATGCCGTATTTGGTTGATATCCCTGGGAGACCTGCTCTTTTCTGAAGGAAATGGTGGCTATGCCATCTGGGGAAGGGGGAGGGGAGGGGCTGGGAGGAGTGAAGAGAGAGGAAACTATGGTCGGGATTTTATTGTATGAGAAAACAGATTTTCAAAAACTAAAAATAAAACAAGGAAGTTAAAAAGACAGGTGTGGCCCTGTTGAAGGAGGTGTGTCAGTGGAGGTGGGCTTTGAGGTGTCAAAAGCCCACCCCAGGCCAGTGCCTCTCCATCTGCTGCCTCTGGATCGGGACGTAAAGCTCCCAGCTACTGCTACATGTCTGTCTGCTTCCTGCATGGTAACCATGGATTAACTCCCATAAAACTGTAAGCCAGTCCCAATTAAATGCTTTCTTTCTAAGCGTTGCCTTGGTCATGGTGTCTCTTCACAGCGATTGAACACTGACAAGACAGTCCTCCATACCTGACTCTCTTCTTGTGCCATTTAAAAGCTGACAATGCTCCTTTCTGACCAAGTGTCTTTCTCTCCTTGGCACACAGACTTTCTTCCAGAGGGCCCCTTCTGGGCATCTAGTCATTATCATTCCTCTTACGTAAAACTGGATGGGCTCACAATACTGAGCTGGCTCAGGCTCTTCTTTGCCACACACTTCTCTCTCCCCCAACATAGGTACTCAGCCAGTCTCATGGAGGACAGAGTGACGTCATCGACATGCCCTCCCCACATGGCTACTGTGCCAGACAGAAATGTTCTTGCTCGAATGCGATTGTCAGGTGCAGGTGACGAGGGTCGAGATGATGAGCCAGTTTCAGAAGGGCTGGTAGAATTTTCCTTGATTTTGATTCCAGTCTCTCAGGGACCACACTTAAATTGCAAGGTGCTATTGGAAAGTAGTTTGCATAGATCTAGATTAAACATAGTTAGAACAGATAATTGGGGAAAATGGAATATAAACTTGAATAGTGTAATTCCTGGCACAAAGTGAATATTCCATTACAGTCAAATTTTCTTAATCTCTCAAATTTGAGAATTGAGGCAGAGTTTTTCATTAAATTCTTTCATTGTTCCTTCTGTTCCTCTATGTGTTTATTTTTTTAAAAGCACTAAAACCAGGTAATAATGTTTCTTTGTTCTGATTGAAGCATCCCCTAATTTATCAGTCATATGGCATTCAGAAGCACAATTAATAGTTGATACATGAAATCACGGATGGCTTTACAGTCTAAATAATGATGCAGAAACCGTTTTTGAAGGACCACGATGCACCTTTGCGTGCCTCCCTCGGAGCTTACGCACAGTCTTTGTGGCAGTTCCTATCTATGTAAAAATGGCATAATTTATGTGGCCTACTGGGATTTATAAACCTGGAAGGAAGTTTCCTAAATAAACAAACCCTGAGGCTGATGTATTTGAGAACTCACATCTGGGGAGCTAAATCCACGCTCAACAGGATCATGGCTGGAATCTAGTCAAATGAGACAAATCCCAAAGGATCACCATGTTCCAGATGCTTCCAGGATATTTTTAGACCTGCTGCCTCTCACTAAAATGTGCTCAGATTTGAAAGGAGGGATTTCTATCAGTAACCAGAAGACTCTGCAGTGTGGGATTTTTGTTCAAGCCAGAATGTGCACTATTCCAAATGTCTACGTATACATATCTATCTATCCTCCTATATCCTTCTCCCTCCAGACTAGTGCCAGAGCCTTGTGAGGTGGCACACATCTGTAATCCCAGCACTTGGGAGGCCAAAGCATGAGGATTGCAAATTCAAAACCACCCTTGACTACATTGCAAGACCCTGCCTCAAAGAAAAAAGGAAGGAAGGAAAGAAGGAAGGAAGAAAGGAAGGAAGGAAGGAAGGAAGGAAGGAAGGAAGGAAGGAAGGAAAGGAAGGAAGGAAGGAAGAAAGAAAGAAAAAAAGAAAGAAAGAAAGAAAGAAAGAAAGAAAGAAAGAAAGAAAGAAAGAAAGAAAGAAAGGAAAAAAGAAACACCAGTGTCAGAATTCAACAACTATTTAAGAGCCCTGTCCCCTGTCTTTGGGCAAAACCTGTAAGTCACTGCTTCCTCTCACCTGGTTCTTGCCCCACCTCTAGAATCATTCCTTTCTGCCTGTGGTGGCAGTTTGGCATTATGGATACCTCAGAGGTTCATCAACTAAACCTAGAAGCCCACTCTGAATGGCAGAACTAAGACAAGAGAGGCAAACACATCTACCTGTGGATCCTGCAGGATCCTTGGAGGAAGTGTCAGTGGACAGCTGGATGCAGAAACAGCTAGAACCAACGCTGGAGACAGGGTGGTGTGCTCTCCGCTATTGACGGAACTGCAAGTAGTATCTACCTGCTGTCACACAGTTAGGCTTCTTTTTTGTTGTTGTTGTCAGTTGAATCACTTTATTAACAGTTCTTAGATCTGTTACTATTTTTACATTTTCCATATTTCTTTTTTAGCAACAAATACAGGAGAATTCCAAGGGCTGGTTGATTCTTCAATATGCTGAGCATCTAGTTGCTCCTGTACCAGCTGTTCTGAAGCCTGCAGTTTCTCTGTTGTTAAAGGCCGTTGGTTAACCCATACAGGTTTTTCTGTCAACCATTTTAAAGGTAGGACTGTTGGTACCTCTAAGAGTTGTTTTTCTGTTTTTGTACAGCCCAAATGGTCTGTTTTTCATAGCACCTTATACATCCTTCCCAGAAACATGAGTTGGTTTATGGTCTGTTTCTGAGACTGCAGGAGTGTTAAGCTGGGTATTCCATTGTGCAGCAGATCACAACCCCATAGATTCACTGCCATATCAGCCACATTTGACCTCAGCCTTCCTCTCTGTTCTTCTGGCCCTATGCATTCAACCCATCTCGCGCTTTGTTTTACCTGAGATAGGGTTCCAACTCCTAAGAATTGAACACTGACTCCTGAAGAGGCCAATTAGGATGCCATGATTCTGGAGTAGTAATCATCACATTTCTGCCTGTGTCTAGTAATCCTTCCAAATATGGAACGCTTCATGAATTTGCATGCCATCTCTGCATAGGGGCCATGCTAATCTTCTCAGTATTATTCCAAGTTTAGTTTATATGCTGCCAAAGTGAGCACCAGTTACACTTCTTAACATGTTATCTCTATTCTTTTCTCCTAAGTATTACGAGCAAATCAGTCACAATGAGGCTCTCTGGCTAGGGCAGGGCATGCCACTCACTGCTGAGCAGCAGAGAAACACTCGGATTCCCCTGAAGATATGTTCAATGGAGTCTTAGTGCTGCTGGGTCACTTCAGGTGGCATCCTCCAACAAAACAATTGACAGTACCATTCCAAAAAGATGCACATTTTGACATTATATCTCTCACCTACAAATTAAAAATTAACACATCATCTCTTTCTCTAAGTCAGCAGAGACATTTTTAACAGAGACAGGGGCAACATGTCTAGGAAGCTCAGCTATGCCCACATTCGTGAATTCTTTAGGATCATAACCAGAAAGAAAGGTCAGTCACTATTTCTACCAAGTAAATCTGGTTGTGTGTGTGTGTGTGTGTGTGTGTGCATGCGCACGTGCGCATGATTATAAAATGGATTCAAACATCCAGATTTGTATACAATTACAGGCTAGAAGTTATTTGTTACTGTATTTACATTACAATATCCACAATATCATGGGAATCTACCCGAACACTTCATTATTTATATTTCATAAGAAATTTTAGGAATAACTTTCCCTAGACACTCATTTGCTTGTCAGCTTTCATGGTGGTGTTATATAATCATATGTGAGTATCTCTTTTTAATATTCCTAAAGTTTCAGTTTTGTTTTAAAATTAAAAGCTGCCTCACATTAACGTTGGCTAAGAATGTGCTCTAAAGCCCTGCCCTAACTCCTGGTTCAATAGTTGTCTTCTCCCCTTATTTAAGCAGTGTTGCATTATTGTATCTACTTTGGTTCATTTAAAGGCTATCCTTATTCTTTTCTCCTGTCTAACCTAAAATAATGTTTATTTATTTTAAAATGTGCAAAAAACATAAGCATAAATCCAGATGAATATTTGAAGATGGAATCCACTTGTAACACCAGGACCAGGCTTGAGCAAATCACCACCCACAAAGTTCTCTTCTTCCCTTTCCAGTACTCCCACACCCACGGTGACCATCATGACTCCTATCAAGTCTGGTTAGCTTTGCACGCCATCTTCTTTATACAAATGGAATCATATTGCAGCAACGATGTTTTGGAAGTATCTGTTTGTTGTATTCATTTGTTTGGCTCATTTTACTGATATCCAGTGCTCTGAAACCTGCTATCTCATCAGTCACGGGTTGCTTAGCAACCTGTCTGGGAAGTCATCCTCTGACTTCCTCCACCAGATCTCAGCTTCAGGCAGCTGAGAGGTCATCCTCACTCCTAAATGCTCCTCTGATAACAGCATCTTCTCTCTTTCTGAACTTTTAAAACATTGGAACAAAATAAATTAATGTATCTTATTCACCTAAGTGTTCATCAGGAACACTTACAATAGTACCAAGTTGTTTTTTGAATATTTTCTCTGCTTCTAGACAATAAATAGCCCATGTCTCTTAGATCCTGCCTTCTTAGATTTCTTAGAGTCTACTTTCACTGCAATGAGTAACTATAATGGTTAATGTCAATATAACTATAATATAACTATAATAGTTAATGTCAATAAAACTATATTGTAGCTATATGTAACCATAATGGTTAACTATAATGGTTAATGTCAAGTTGGCTGTCATCCAGAATGTACTTAGAATCACCTGGGAGACTGGTCTGGCACACTTCCAGAAGTGTTTGTGAAGGCATTTCCAGAGAATATTAACCGTCAGGGGAGGTCTCACCCTGACTGTGGACACTGCTTTCCCAGAGGCTGGAAGCCGGAGCAGAGCAAAACATAGTCCAATGTTTCTGGTTTTTTTTTTCCTTTAGCCTTGACTGATAACCCTAGATTATGGCTCTAAGAGATGAGATCAAAACGGGTGTTGAATCACTATCTCTATGTGCCTGGAGATGCTCTCTTATCATCTTGAAATTGATAAGAATATTTTTCCATTCTCGAGAGGGATTGATATAATCTCACATGAGAATAAAGAGTTAATCATTCTACAGTTCACCCCTCAGCCTTTGTCCTTCTGTTCCTTCTGCTCTGAACACCCACAATACACTGAATAGGATGCCTTTGACCTGATTTGGATCCTCACTCTGCCAGTCATCAGCCAAGTTCCTAGGAAATCAAGATGTAACCAGCACCCACCTTGCAGGCTCACAATGTATCTTAGTGAGGCCATGATACAGAGCACTTACCAAGGAACCTGGGAAGTATAGACTTCAACTGCCAGTCATTTCCATTTCTTTCATGACTGTTTAACTAACTCTGGGCTACTCTTATTCCTCTCTAGCAGCTGAGAGTCATTTCCCTCTGGGCCCTGGCCACCCTAGTCCTCACTGGCTCGCTCACTTTGCTCTTTTATTCTC
The DNA here is from genome assembly GCA_028555095.1 of Dicrostonyx torquatus. Lineage (NCBI taxonomy): Eukaryota > Metazoa > Chordata > Mammalia > Rodentia > Cricetidae > Dicrostonyx > Dicrostonyx torquatus. The sequence goes on from JAQHUG010000048.1 coordinate 1,460,239, forward strand.
CAAGACCAGAATCGGCTTTATTTGATGTTTTTCTTCAATACCTACTGCCCTTATTATTCATAACAAGCGTTCATTGAGCACAATTGAAGAACAGAAAGAATAGTGGAAGGAAGAAGGGAGTTTAAACACTAGTGGGCACCTGTATGCATCTCCTAGAGCAGGAACCACAGCCTAACAGAAGGTGGACATCTGGGACCAGAAATGCCTGCTTCAGGCATTGTTGTTATGAACCGCAGTGCTCAGAGGGATCTTGTTTTTCTGTGATTGCAAATTAGACTGTAATATTAAAGAAAGCAAATCCATTTTCAATGAGGATTGCAGTATCCTAAAACTGGAACTGCCAAAGCACCACCCCCGTCATGAGTAACCTGAACGTGATTTAAGACATGAGAGGTAGAAACGTCATCAGTTACCAAGAGGAGAAATCAGAATGGTAGCCTTTTAAGGGCTGAAGTAAATAAAGAGTTTATGTCTAATTAGACTTGGATTTTAAAGTATTGTGTGGACAATTAAAGAAAAAGAAGCTGTGGGTTTGGAATAGAGCAATGGGACATGGGAGGGGTTGGAGGGAGGAATATTACAATTTCAAAAAATGAGCAATTGTAAAAAAAAAAAAATAAAGACATTGTGCGAGAGAAAATGGTGTGGAAAAATGGATCCATTTTAATTCAAAGAGCTTTGTCCAAATCCAAGCACTAATTCACACTCCAGAGAATCCACATGACCACATTTCAGGATCACTCTGGCAATTCTGGTCTAACACTTCGCCAGATTGTTGATTCTCAGTAATCAGGCTGACAAGGGAGAAATCCAAATAAAACAGAAATGCTGCTTCTGTTCTGAGGTGCGGGTGAAACTCACACCTCAAAGCCACCCCAAAACACTAGGAAATCGTCTCCAACTTCACAACCCACAACTTTTCTCCCTTTCATCAAAACTGGACAGACTATCAGCAAAACAAGCCTTTGAAAAATACGAGTCTGGAGCCAAGAACCATGCTAGGCTAAGAATCCACCCAGGAGCAGAATGAATTAGAAGAGCCCATCAAGGCAGACACCCTAAAATTCTCTAGCCACCACCTTCCTCGCCCAGAGTCTGCCACAAGAGTGTCAAGGCTAACCCCCTCAATCTCATCCTGAACTTCTCTTGAGGGAGGGTCTCTCTGTGTAGCCCTGGTTGTCCCAGAACTCACTCTGTAGATCAGGCTGGCTCTGAACTCACAGAGATCCACCTAGCTCTATCTCCCAAGTGCTGGGATTAGAGGCGTATGCCTCCATGTCTGGTGATAAATGAATAACTTATTCTTTATCACTGACTCAAGACACTTGTTGTTTTGTTGTTTTATATTTTTACTGTGAAATCTTCAAACATGTAAAGATAAACTTTATATAAACACAAATACACATTGCCTACTCAACAGCCAAGAGCATCCTGCCATGAGTATTTCCCCTACGTTCCCCAGCAGTCCCTTTCTTTATTTTATTTATTTGTTTATTTATGTATTTTTGCTTTAAATTAAATCCCAGAGCTCAGCCCAGTGCGGCACATGTCTGTAGCCTCAGCTACTTAAGAGGCTGAGACAGGAAGATCACCTGAACTGAGGAGTCTGAGGCTAGCACGAGCTACAGGGTGCGAGCCTAGCTTAAAACAACAACAAAAACTAAAAATAAGTGTGCCGGGCACACAGAAAGTGGTGCTCAGGGAATCCTGCAGAAGAGCGGGAGGAAGGACTATGGGAGCCAGAAGTGTCAAGGACACCACAAGAAAACCCAGAGAATCAACTAACCTGGGCTCATAGGGGCTCTCAGAGACTGAACCGCCAACCAGGGAGCCTGCATGGGACTGACCTAGGCCCTCTGCACACATGTTACAGTTGTGTATCTTGGTGTTCTTGCGGGGTTCCTAACAGTGGGAGCAGGGGCTGACTCTGACTCTGTTGCCTGCTTCTGGGATCTTTTTCTCCCACTGGGTTGTCTCATCCAGCCTTAAGAAGAGGGATGGTACCTTGTCTTACTGCAACTTGACGTGTCATGTTCGGTGATATCCATGGGAGGCCTGCCCTTTTCTGAAACCAAATAGTAGATTGGAGGGCAGAGCTGGGAGGAGAAGAGGGAGGGGAAAACTGTGGTCAGGATGTAAAAATAAAGAAAGATTAAAAAATTAAATAAATGAGGTTGGGAAGATAGTTCATAGGTAAAGTGCTGGCCACACAAGCATGACAACCTGGGTTTATATTCCCAACACCCACATAAAAGGCAAACATGGTGGTTCATGTATGTAATACCAGCAGTGGAGAGGCAGAGTGGGCCTTGCTGGTCAGCTAGTCTCACCAAACTCTGTTCAGTGAGGGACCCTGTCTCAAAAATTAAGGTGGAGAGCAACTCAGCGTCAACCTCTGGCCTCTACACACATGTACACCATACACACACACACACACACACACATACACACACAAACATACTCACATACACACACAAACACATACACACACACATACACACACACTCACATACACACACACACAAACATACTCACACACACACAAACACATACACACACACATACACACACACAAACACACTCACATACACACACACATACACACAAACACACATGCACACACAAACACATACACACACACATACACACAAACACAGGCACATACCAGAATAAAGAAACATGAGATGTAGCCCGCACACCTACCATTTCTCCTGTAAACAAGTTCCATCTGCCCAGGGTTCAGGTTCAGTGCTGGGACCAGCACTGCACAGCTCCACACCATCACACAGAGTGTTCGTCCCACACAGATCCACATGGCAGCCCAATACAGCCCGACCTCCAGGCAGTGCTCAGACTTATAGGCCAGACGGGTAAACGTTGTAGGCTTTATGGGCCAGTCGCTTGCAGCACTCCTTCAAGCTATTGCATCATAAAAGCAGACACAGACCTTATGTAAACAAACATGCACAGCTACAGGCCAATAAAACTTCATTTACGAGCGAAGGCTACAGAAGAAGAAAAAGTAATCATGGGGTATAGTTTGGGGACGTCTCCTCATCTACTCCCATAAGAAAAAGCCACCATGAGAACTGAACAGACCCCACCTAAATCGTGCTTCTCCAATGAGATATACTCCTAGCTAGAGAAACAGGCACGCTGACAGGGCGTCTATCTCTTCACCGGAAGTTTAAGATGTCAGCAGTCACTCTCCTCAGCCCTAGTCAATTCCAGCCTCCTGTAGTACATCTTGTGCTATGGAAGATGCATTGTCCAAGGTGAAAGAAAGCCTGAGATTCACAAAAGGACACTATGTACTTACTCAAAGGACAGAATTTAGGCTTCTAATGTCCCCAGAAGTTTTCTGCACCTTAATCAACGCCAGAACAAAAATAATGGGCTTTTGCAACAAAACATATCTCTTAGGAGGAGCAATTCATCCAGTACAAATGACTGCCTCTCGAGTGGTACTCAGAAGATGTAGACAGAGGAAAGAGAAGGGCGGTGAAGGAGGCAACTAAGAAAGACGAAAAAAAGCGGGGGGGGTGCACACCTTTAATCCTAGCACTCAGGCAAGCAGATAGCTGTGAGTTCAAGACCAGCCTGGTCTACAGAG
>JAQHUG010000048.1:1470054-1492240 GCA_028555095.1 Dicrostonyx torquatus
TACTTGGACAACTTCACTCATTTATAAACTTGGCTCCACCAAGTCTGTCCTAACCAAGAGAGACCAATATCAGCAGGTGTCTCTCCATCCATTCCCTACCCTTTATTAGTTACAGAAGAGGGAGGTGGAAACAGATGCATCATCATGAGTCCTGTGGAACAGGGAGCAATGTTTCTAGTCTCATTATCCTCTCCTGACTCTAAACCCATCTTGAAGGGTATGGAGAAGTAGGACCAGACTGAATCACTGAGGCTGGGAGCAATCTCAGTTTTCATGCAAATTTTTCACCAAATAAGGGCTTAAATTATTAGGAAATGGTGTCTTTTATTGTTTGTCTTAAAAATAAATTTTTCATATAATATTTTCTGTTGACAGCTTCCCTTCCCCCCATCTCCTCCCAGATCATCCCCACTTTCCCACCCATCCCATTATTCCATACTTTCTTTCTCTCTCCTTTTAGGAAACAGGCAAATAATAAAAAAAAAACAGAGTTTTAAGAAAACAAAACACAAGAAAAACACACACAAAACCTGTAAAAACAGAACATTGGAAACTATAATAAGCAAAAGAACAGCAAAAAATTTTTAAATGCCCAAACATAGCAATATGAGACAAAAAATTCTACAAAAAAATACTATTAAGTTTGTTTTCTGTTAGCCACCTGCTGCTGGGCATGGAACCTAGCCTTAAGTGTGGTTTATATACCCACTGAGATTGCACTGGAGAAAACTCACTTCTCCTTTCCAGCAACTGTAAGTTGGAGATAGCTTCTTGGCTAGGGATGGGAGCTCCTGTCACTTCCCCCTCTCAGCCGTGGGACCCCGCCAGGTTTGGACTTGTGCAGACCCTGTCAAGCTGCCATGGTCTCTGTGAGTTCTTATATATGTCGGGCCTGTTGTGTCTGGAAAATACTGTTTTCTTGGTGTCTTCCATCCCTTCTGGCTCTTACAATCTTTCCACCTCCTCTTCCACACTGAGCCCTAAAGGGAGGGATTTGACTCTCCCAAAGTTTCTCACTCTGAGCAGTGTCCAGCCGTGGTTTTCTACATTAGTACCTGTCTACTGCTGAAGGAAACGTCTCTGGTGATGGCTGAGCAAGGCTGACATACCAGAATGTCATCAGGAGTCATTTTATTGCCATGTTTTAGCAGAACAATCGTCTTTGGTTTTTCCTGTAGGTTTGTGGCCTATCTAGTCACAGATTCTTCACCACCCAAGCAGTGTCAGTCATGAATTCCACTTCACAGAGGGGGCCTTCAATCCAGCCAGAGAGTGGTGGGTTACTCCCATGACTTTTGCTGTGCCATTATTGCACCAGCATCTCATGCAGGCAGTGGGTTGGCAGCTGGCTTTCTCCTCTGTTAACATGCAGAGCACCTCCCCATACAGAACACTAGTTGCTATGGGTGAAGGCTCTAGTTCTGCATCAGGTCAACTTCTCCATGTTCAATGAGATATGTAAGTGTTGTCTTCATCAGTGGGGCGTTACCATCTGCTGGTGCCTTTTTTAAAATAATAAAAGCCCATTGTGCTTTTGTGGCAACTAACTTTGTATTTCTCTACACCCTTGAGATACTAATGTTATCAAGTTCTAACACTTTGCTCTTCACTCTAGTCTTCTAATTCTAAATGTACATCTGTTTTCATTTTACTGTAATGAATTAAAAAATAAAATGTAATGTGAACCAATAAAACGTAAGCGAGGCTCATAGCTGTGACTCAGCTCTGAAAGATGCAAATCTCTCAGACTGGAGCATTGTACCATGTGAGAAACTGTTTTGTTTTGGTTTTGTGTTGTATTTCCTGAACCTTCCCTTCCCCTTCCAAGGATTAGCCAATCCTATCAAATTGTAAAGTCGAGCTCCCACCAAGAGGATGAGAGTCCGTTGCCATGTATGTTAAGGATAAAAACCTGGAGCCATCTTAGCCCCTTATGTTTCTGGCACACTGTTCTGCAATAAGAATGGCATTGCTGTGCTAGTTTTGCTTTGCTTGTATGTTTCTTGTAGTACACAAAAACTATTCATTATTTCTAAGACCCAAATGGGTTCTGAGAGATCAGATCTGAGTTAGAGTGAAGGATACTAATACTACAAAATGTCTGTGAACATGAGCATGAGTATTGAACATATTTCCTGTCTTTGAGAACACATGCACACACATGTTTATCTGAGTGCACGTGAGAGTGTCTGTGCACCAAAGGTCAACCTTGGGTGTGGTTTCTCAAAACCCTGTCACCTCATTTTTCTCATTGGCCCGGAACTCACAGAGTAGCCTAGGCTTGTTGGTCAGTGAGCCCCAGGGACCCACCTGTGTCTCCCTCCCCGGCACTGGGATTAAAAGCATGCGCCACCATGCTCAGGTTGTTTTTTTTTTTAATGTGAATTCTGGGGGTTGAACTTGGGTTTTCATGCTTGTGTGGCAAGGTCTTTACTAACTAGACTATCCCGTTAGCCCCTAGTGTTTTATCATTGAGTCTGAAAAGATAATTGCAAGGACGTTAGTGTAAAGTCATTGCAATGATACAGACGATGGGTGCTAAGAGCTATAACGAGGCAGCAACATGGGTCACTGTCTAAGAGGGTAGCGCGGGCAGGCTCGTGCTGCCCAAAGCCAAGATATCTGTTCTCCACTGAGAGGGTTGTGACACTCGTTGGGTTCTACTCCAGATGCCACCATAGGAAAGAAATTTTAGTCAACATGCTGGGGAGGCTTTGTGTCCATGTCTTATAGGGATAGTAATGATGTCAAGACTGGTGGAGAGAAAGCTCCACTAAATCCTGGGTCTTCCCCTGCCCAATAAGCTAGTGTTCCTATTGACCCCAAGGTGGGCCCCCTGAGGATTCTACAAATTATTACTTTATCTAATTAGATAACTCACACAAGTTCTCTGGTATATTTACCTGTCTGTTTCTTCTGTGATATGCCTGTTTCATCCAGATATCAAGCTTGTGAGCTGAGATCAATTATCATTTTTTAAAGCTGAGTGTAATTAATTGCACAACAGTGAGATGATCTTGTTTAATTTCTGAAGTTGGGAGACAAAGGCATTCCTGACAGAAGATAATAAATACAAATACACTTTCCAAACTTCCATTATACATTTGAGTCAAAACCAAATAATTGCTCACCAAGAAATTGTTAAATTGGAAACTCAGTACAAGATTAATGTACCATCCTGTACAAGATTAATGATGTCGTGACCCAATACCAAAAGACATGAGCAACCCTGTTCTGTCTTTATTATTGCTGCTGTTTCTGAAAGGAGAGAGAAAGAGAGAGGGGAAAAACCATGAAGTTGGGTGGGTGGGGAAGTGGAGAGGATCTGGAAGGAGTTGGGGGAGGGGAAAAGCATGATCAAAATATAATGTATGAAAAAAGTTTGAATAATTTTTAAAACTCCGAACTGCCTTCAAATGCCTAAAAATAGACAGCCGACAGTTGCAAAACAGTAAGAATTACTTAATGGCACAGAGCTGTAGACTTCAAAAACCTTGGTTAAAATGGTAGATTGTGTGCGCTCAGCATGCATACGAAAGGGACCTGAATCATTGTTGGATGTGTTCTTCTCTCGCTACCCTGATTTTTTTAGACAGGATCTCTCAGTGTACCTGATTCAGACAGAGTGGCTGCCAGCCTTTTCCATAGTCTCATGCTTGCACAACTAGAGCTTTCCCTGACCGAGCCATGCCCCTAGCCCCAAAGCAGTAGATTTTCACATAACATTTTATACCAATTTTTAAACAGCTGGGGCATGGGGGACAGGAAACACTGTGTAGTTTCAAAAGTATATAGGCTTTTGACAATGGAAACAATAGCAAAAGAACTAATACATTTTATATTCTATAGGAGTTTTCATTCTCAAAAAAGTTATGATATATTTGCCATTGAAAAAAAAAGGTAGAAAATAAATCACTAGTCACATCTTTGATAAAAATAGCTCTGGCAAACTAAATCCTAACACACTCATGTAAAAACTGCTTTGAGATGTTGAGTTGGGACTATCCAAAAGATTATCCTCTTACATATCTGTAGCTTGAAGTGCTTTTTAATTATCTGCTTTGCAATATGAAGAGAATTTTAATAGCTTTCATCTCATCGGGGCTTCCCAAAAGACTCAAGTGTGTCGCATGTTTTCATCCTTCAGTGCAGACACAGCAAGCAACACTTCCCTCTCAAGCAAACCACCGCTCTCAGCCCACAAACTTTCTACACACATTTTCTCTTCTGGTTTTTGGTAACAGACCATTTCATCTAAAATTAATTTAAGGAATCATGGGAGGTGAAGAGCTGTCTTCATTTCCCATACAGCTAATCTTCCAGTTCAGAATAATTTATTGATCCTTCCTTCTGTCTGTATTTGTTCCATGAATGAAAATGTATGATTGAATGTGTGTGTTCATTTCAAATTTACTTCTCCTAAATCTGTTCTGAGAATCTCTTTTCCCAGTCCCATACTCTTCTAATATTTTAATTTTCCATTATTTTAATAACAGATAGTAAAAATAGTCTACTTATTCTAGTCTTTAAAAATATTGCTGTCCCTGGATAGTCTCATCTGTTAGCTTTTTCAAAGGAAATTTAGAATGCCTTTGTTACTCCACCCCTAGGGCTCTGAGGCAAGAATGGGCAATGGCGGAGTGAGACCCTTTGCCTTCCCTGGGTTGAAGATTGCTGCTCGCTTGTATGAAACAAGCTTAGTCTGTTGAGTTATTTTCCTCAACCCCGCTTTGCCATTCCTACCATTTTTGGAAATCTTTATTTTCGGCATCTTTTCTCACATGGAGCAGAATTTAGAGGGATGAGTTCTAAGTAGAGCTCAGCCCGCCCTGTGGAGATCCGGGCTGTCCCCAAAAGATTCAGAAGAGGGCTGGTCCTGAGCGGGACGCCAGATATGTGGCCTGATTGCAAGATTTTACATCATGGGAGACCTGTCCTCAAGGGGGACTGTGGGACCTTGCTCCCTCCTCATTCTCTCCCCATCCCGCCATGAAGTGAGCAGTGTGGTCCTGCCATGTGTTCCCTGGCGTGATGAGTGACCTCACCACAAGGCCAGCTGGTCATGACAAGACCTTCCAAAACCATGAGCCAAAATAAACCTATCTTCCTTATAAGTCGCTTACCTGTGGTGTTCTTTACAATAAAGGAAACTGGCTCACACGAACCATTGGAAGGGGATATGTGGTGATGAGGCACATAGGAGCTTCTGGGCAGTGGCACAGCTTAATCACAATGCCCGAGATGCTTCTGGTGGTTGCAAAGTTGTTCAGAAATTTAAAAGGAAAGCACTTGGAAATACACCTTTTAGGTGGACTGTTTTACTAGAAAAACCTGACGGCCCCAGTTTGGTGGAAGGCAGACACATTTACTTAAACAGACTTCTTCCCCAGTAATGGAGCCAGTCTGGTTTTTATTTTGATGTAAAGTTAGAAGGAATAGATAACCCCCGTTGTATGAGCCACAGGAGCAGACTTGAGTTAAGCTTGCACTGCAGTTAGCCAGCACTGGTAAAAGCCCAGTGCTGAGAAAGTTTATGTACCTCAGTTTCCTCACATGCAGTTCTGGAAAACTGAAATTTAGCATACATGATTCAAAGATTACCAACAGCGCATATAAAGCCACTTGGTAGCCGGTCTCCCAGTAAACATTGACTTCTAACAGCACCTGAAGGGTCCTCATTGCTTTATTATTTTTAGTCTAAGGACTGCCACGCAGAAAATATGAACTAAGCTGAATGGAAGGAAGAGCGTCTAGATGATTCCCCTAGTTTACAGAATCTCTCCTTAGAAAACCAGTTTCTAGTTTCCTTTGGAAAGGCATCCAAAGGTGTCCATACACAACAGCTCAAACTTAACACGATGGTGAGCACTTGCCCCTGCCCTGAACTGAGCACACACTCAGAACCAGCCCACGAAATGCTCCCCCACTTTGACAGCTAGCAGGGTTCATTGACCGTTGCCCAAGATCCCAGTCACCATCCACAAAGCCATATCTAAGTTGAAGAAACAAAACAAAGGCAAAAGTCTGTGCAATCAATAAAAGGAACAAGTCAATTGACAAATAGTCGTGGGACAAGTATCCCTAAGGACAGCAATGACTGCCATGGATGTGCCAGATACCCTGCCTGGCACTGTGTCTTCTTATTTAACTGTCACAATAACCCTGTGAGATAGATCTCAGCAGCATCATTTTATAAAGTATCTCACAGCTAGGAAGAGTCACAGACAGGATTCGAACGCATATCTCTCTGACTGCAAAGCTCAACCCCACTCTCCCACAGCATACTGGCTTCCCAGGAGTCTGCAGATGAGCCCAGCTATTCTCTGCATGGTGTTCAGAGTCTAACTCGGACTCTGACTTCAGGGGTACCTTTAAGGATATTCATTTTTCAAGCAGTGTCTGGGTTCACCACCCTGGTCCATCCCCTCTGTCAGATGCCTCCTTGAAGTATTTCCAGTGCAGGACAGGGAGGGAGGGCTGGGAAGTAGGGTTCTGCGCTTCCTGTCTGTCTCTCATCTAGGTCACACGGCTCAAGACTTCTCCTTTACTCCAGCCATAAGCGGTTTGTTCCTTGAGCACAACAATCCTTTGGCAGTTTTCTCAGCCCAGTGTTGCCCCTTCCCAGGACCCAGTGATGCTGAGAGGAACGGGATATCTTCCCCAGGATTTGACAGCCCTTTTCTTCTCTGTTCCCCAGCCCAATGGGTGGTAGTTGCTTTCTGCAGTTTCTGCTTCATGGTTCCTTTGCTACCTGAAAGCCCTTCTGTGTTTTAATAGCAAGTTAAGAATCACTGATGTTTCTTTTCCCTCTAAATAGCTAGCATGGTTCCTACCTCCTGATAGGACTCTGGCCAGTATAAATGATCATTTGCTCTGATGCTCCTCAACACGAGGAAACTGAGGCCCAGAGAAGTGATGCCATGCTCGAACACTTAGTATTCGAATTTCAGGTGTCGCTGCCCCACTTAAAAATGTACTACAACGCAGTGAGCCACCTGCAACCAATAGGACTGTCATCTATTCACTGATGAAACATTTCAATTCAGGGGTTTGTACCATCATCTCGGAGACAGTTGTGGGAAATAAAGCCCAAGCATTGTATGATTTTCTTGATGGCACCTAAGAAGCAACTGGCAAGTTTTCAACTGAATTAACCTAACTGGAAAACACAGCTGTTAGCCACTACTCCGTACTTGGGTTTTGCCCCTCCACTCCTCTTGGTCAGAAACTATCTCTGTGCTTTCAGAGCCAGACAGAGCTCAATGCTGTCCTCTCTACTGTCCTCTTAGAACCACTCACTCTTGTTTTAATTGATTTGGTTTCGTTTGGTTTGGTTTTGAGACAGTGCTCATACATCCAGGTCATTCTAGAACTCGGTGTTTATAGTCCAGGATGGACTAGAAGCCTTACCCTCCTTGCTCAACCTCCTGACAGCCGGGATTCTAGGTGTGAGCCACCACTCTCAGTTGTATGTGGTTCCAAGGATCAAGCCCAGAGCTTCACAAACACTCTGCCAACTGAGCTCCATCACCAGCCCAAGGGCTGCTCACTCCTGAAGACAGTAATTTTTATTTTCTTTGCACTCCTGACTCAAAATAAAAACCTGAAAGTGTTGTTCCACCTACTAACGTTCCCTTATCCAAAAGCTCAAATCCAAAGTGAAGTAAACAGCCATCTTAGCATCGCTGTTTGTCTTCCGAGCTTTCCGGGAAGCTTCTTGACTGAAGCTACCTCAGCCAATCCCAGCGAGACTCACACATGGACACCATAGGCTCTGAACCAGCTGGGAAGACGAAATCTCAGTAGAAAGCTGGAAATACCTTTCAGGTGCCTCTCATAGATGGGGCTGCAACATGAGAAGCTTCCAGTATGTTATTTACTAGTCATCAAAAGCTACAGAGTTGTACTTCAGGAATAAGTCTCTCTCTTACCTCCTGACAGGTGGAGCCCAATTAGGAGCTTCCTGTGCGCTGGGTTTGGAGTGCAGCCATTCCCTGACTAGGAGCTCTGCTGATTATAGCTAAACTGCAGTCAGTTAATCATGAAGGAACTGGACAGCTCCCAGGTCCGAGATACTGCAGGGCCATGGCAGGAGAAGGGGCTGCTTGCTGTCTACTAATGATTAAACTCGGGTCCCCTGTGAGCTCTTGCTGGGCAATGGCCTGGTTTTCAGGATGCATCCTCAGAGGGATTCATATTTGTTAAAGGATGGACATTAAGACAAGAAGCATCAAAGCATGCAGGAGATATGGCCAGCATCCAAGGGTCTAGCCTCCCTACAAATCCAGGAGTAGAGAACATAATGCAGGAAAGACTTGGAGTTTTTGAGTATCCAAGCCTTGGTGGGCAGCTCCCCTGAGTCCCTGAAAGCCACAGTGCTGGTATGAGATACTGACTGGGTACCAGATGCTGACAGTGTTGTCATGCTCCTATCAGTAGACATTTGCTGAGCAGTTATGATGCGCACATGCTTTACCAAAGAGAATGGATCGTATCTCAAGGAAGTGGCCTTCCGGGCTCACATGCACCTTCATGCTTATCTTAGCACCCTAGCTCTCACAGGCTTCCTCGGTGCCCCAACGCAGGGGACAGTCCAGTTTACCAGGAAGCACACTGGGCAAGCCAGTGCTGAGTCCACATTCTGCTACTGGCCTCCTGTACAGTGTAGGCTACGTACCACACCCCCAGGGTTTCTCACACACAGAAGGGATCTGACAGTTAAGAGCCAATGTGACCGCACTTCGAGAGATGTCTCCGTGATAAGAGCACCTACTGCTCTTGCAGAGGTCCCAGCACTCACTCTGAGTGGCTCACAACCAACTCCAAAGGACCGAGGCCCTCTTCTGGCCTCGGTACCCACAGACACATAGGCAGACACAAACATATGCACATACATTTAGTACTATTTTAAAATATTTTTTAAAAATCAAACAAGACAAATATAAAAATGGCTACTATTGAAATTTGGGAGTAGAAGATTGAAAGAAATGTATCTTAGTTCTATTAATGTAGCCATTATATTGGGAAAATGTAATTCCCTGGAGATTAAGAAAGATGTGAAAAAGCTAATACCCAAAGTTAGCCCCAAGTGACAGAGAAGTGTGTCTTTCCAGGACTGCCTTAATCATTTGGCATCCACCTTGATCAGTGTGCACCCCTGAAATGCAGAACAGCACCAGCCCCACCCTCCAGATTCACTGGAGCCTAGCAACAGAAGGGCCTCTCAGCCCATCCCACGCAGTCTGTCCGCAGAACCGGGTCTCCACCTCCAGTCTTGGCTTCAATGCATTCAAGCGTGAGAAGCTTCTGTCAGTATGAACACCATGTACCTCTGTATCTGCCTCTCATTGACTTTACTTCATCAGCTGCCAGGATTCCTGGCTCCTCTTCTCCAGGGCAGCCTTGGGCCCAGCTCCCCATCCTACTCACCTTCCTGGGAACCCCTACCAGCTGCTTTGGGGTTTACCAAGCACTTTTCTTTTTGGGCGGTTGGAAAGATGGCATAGAAGAAAAACCTTCATCCTGACGTTGCTGGGGCCCTCTTTACAGAAATGAGTTCTTCACCTTGACTATCCAAAAGTTGACATTGGGAATGAAAATAACCATGACCTTTCCAGCCAGACCCCAGGGAGGAAACACTAAAAATACACATATATCTTCAGGCACCAGGAGCCAGTGCTGACACTATGAATAACCCTCTGCTCCCCAGAGATTCAGACAGGCAACCAGAAGGCCAATTTGCATACAGGGTGTGAGGGAAGTCATCAGCCAAGGGTGGCCTTTTCTTTCACACATCCCCGCCCCCAAGACAGTGGTTCTCAGTCTGTGGGTTATCACCCATAAGTTGAGAACCACTGCCCTCAACAATACAATGTAACGGTTTTGTATAGCATGTGTATGGTATGAAATACTAAATAATCTGGAGACGACTCAAGCTACATGGGAAAACAGGCATGCAGGAGATGCAAACACTACATTTGCAGTAAAGGACTCGAGCCCCCACAGATTCTGATGTCTGCACCGGGTTCTGGGACCAGTCCCCTGCAGACCCTCAGGTATTAGTGTACCTGACTGTGCTCTGCCCTGGATTGTCTACCCCACATGAGCGTTGCTGGTTAGCAATGAGCACACGATGACTACTGACCCGGTCCCTGTGCCTTACAGTCTCACTAAGCCTCCACAACAACCCAATGAGAAGGCCCTGGTATTATTCTCATTTTCACATGAAATTGCAGCCAATAACAGGCAACTCGCCTAACATCACACAACCAGTGAGCAAGTCACCCTGGAAATGCACGACCTGAAAGACTACATCACAGGCTTCCCGCAGATGTGGAGTCGTCTAGGCGCCTCTTGTCTAGGGACCCTGCCCCCTGCACTCCAGCCTGCCCCTCAGCACCCTCAGCAACAGGCACCCATGTCCCAACACTGGCCTCCTTGGCCTGGCTATCAGCTGTGCCCATGTGACCAACAGTGTGTTTCTTTCCTAACCTATGCTGAGTGCCCAATTCTTACACCAAGCAGGTCCACCGGTGATCACCCTCTGTGATGCGCTGCCGTCACAGGTTTTGGAATGTGTTTTAGTCAATATTATCTGTCCTGTGTTTCACATCATATGTTCTCTGTTACTCGTGATCAGAAGTCATAAAATATCAGTATTTCAAAATGTATGTTGTTTATTATATATATAAATATTTGAAATGTTTTAGAAAATAACACAGATGTTTTATATAATATTTTATATTTTTCTTTTTCTGTGTAACTATATATGTAGATATATACATTGGGGAATACATATATACATATAGGTGCATGGTGCCTGTCCATGTGTGTGCCCACGGAGGCCAGGAGTCAAGACTGGCCATCTCCTACCTCTCTCCAACTTATATTTTGCAACAACACTTCCCACTGATCCTAGAGCTCACTGGTTTGGCGAGACTGGCAGGCCAGTGAGGTCCAGAACCCACCGGTCCCTACCTTCCCGCTGCAGCACCAAGGTTACAGATGTGTGCCATCACACTCGGCTTTTATGTGGATCCTGGGGACCAAACTCAAGTCTGTGTTCTCGCGCAGCAAGCATTTTTGCCTACCAAGTCGTCACCCCAGCCCTAATTTTATATTTTAAAAATACTTTATAAAAGTATTAAATAAAAAAACAAGAAATAAACAGCCTTAAGTTTTAAATTGCAAAGCATTCTGAATAGCATGTTGAAATATATAAAGAACTGCAAATTCTAAACTTGAAAAACCATATTTACCAATTCATAATGGAATATACTGACAGTTCTTCTCAAAAGAAGAAATATAAATGGCCAATACTATTTTGGAAAAGTTTTCTGCATCTTTAGCCAACAGGGAAATAAAAATTTAAATTGCTTTGAGATGCCAAAGCCAGAATGGCTATTGTGTTGATCTGTTTTATGTCAACTTGACACAGGCTAGAGTTATTTGAAAAGAGGGAAGTTCATCTAAGAAAATAACCCTACCAGTCTGAACCAATCTGGTTTGTGGCAGCGCATTTTCTTAATTACTGATTGATGTAGAAGGTCTCAGTGCACTGTGGGTGGTGCCATCTCTGGGCAGGTGGTTGGGAGTTGTATTTAAAAAAATAAATGAATAAATAAATAAAAGCTCAGCTGACCAAGAGATGTCTCACAGAAAATTCTCTGGGTCCTTGGGCTTCTTGCCTCGGAAGCATAGCGGCCAGCATCATGGGGAAGTGAAGAGCTTCCCCAAGGATGACCCCTCCACGCCTGTTCACCTCATGGCCTCTCTAGGCTACAAGGCTGGCTTGACTGACATCATCCGGGAAGTTGACAGGCCAGGATCCCAGGTGACAAGAAAGGAGTCATGGAGGCGGTAACCATTGTGGAAACACCGCCCCTGGCAGTTGTGGGTATTGTGGGATATGTCGAAACCCCATGAGGCCTCCGGACCTTCAAGACAGTATTTACTGAGCACGTCAGTGATGAGTGTAAAGGCGTTTCTGTGAGAGCTGGCACAAATCTAAGAAGAGGCCTTCACCAAATACTGTAGAAAGTGGCAGAACTTCAGTGAAGTACTGCCAAGTCATCCGCATAATTGTCGGCACTCAGATGAAGGAGGCACCCTTGACCAGGTGAATGGGGAAGGGGCACTGTGTTGAGAAGCTAGAGTGGGCTCCGGAGAGGCTGGAGCAGCAGGCTTCTGTGAACCAGGTGTTTGGACAGGATGAGATCCATGTCATCGGGGTAACACAAGACAAAGACTACAAAGGGGTGACCAGTCTTTGGCATCCATAGAAACTGCCTCACAAGACCCCCCCTGAGGGCTGTGTAAGTTTGCCTGTATTACAGCCTGGCACCCTGCCCTTGTGGTCTCTGTGGCTTGAGCTGGGCAGAGAGGCTACCATCATCCGACAGAGAGCAACAAGAAGATTTACAAGATTGATCAAGGCTACCTCATCAAGGATGGTAAGTTGATCAAGAGCAATTCTTCTGCTGACTATGGTCCGTCTGACAAGAACATGAACCCATCGGGTGGCTTTGTCCATTATCATGAGGTGACCAATGACTTCATCATGCTCGAAGGCTGTGTGGTGGGAACCAAGAAGTGAGAGCTCACTCCCCACAAGTCCTTGCTGGTGCGACCAAATGACGAGCTCTAACGAGTGACCTGAAGTTCATTGACACCACCTCCAAGTTCGGCCATGGTCGTTTCCAGACCATGGAAGAGAAGAAAGCATTCATGGGACCTCTCAAGAAAGAGAGCATTGCCAAGGAGGAAGGTGCTTAACGCCAGAAGCATTTGCACAGCTGGTAGGATCTCAGTGGTGGGGGGGAACCCTCAGGTGAGCAGCGCCTCCTCTTGGACGGCCTCTATAACAGCTCCTTCCTTCAGGTTCCTGCCTTGTTTGAGTTCCTATCCTGACTGCCTTTGATGATGAACAGTGAGGTGGAAGTGAGAGCAAAACAAATCCTTTCTTCCCCAAGTTCATTCTTGTCCTGGTGTTTCATCACAGCACTAGAAACCCTAACGAAGACAGCTATCATCAAGAAAATAAGTGGCAATGACTGGAGATATTGATCAGCAATTAAGAGCACTGGCTGCTCTTCCAGAGGATAGGAGTATGGTTCACAGCATCCACACGGCAGCTGGCAACCATCTGTGACTCCGGTACTAAGGACCCAATGCCCTCTTCCAGCTTACTCAGGCACTGGGCATACACGTGGTGCACAGTCATGCATGCACGCAAAGCATCCATGTGCATAAAATAAAAATAAAGAAAACAAGTGGGCAACAGATGCCAGCTAGCATTCAGGGCTAAAGGAACCCTTATTAACTGTCATTAAGAGTATAAAATAAGCTGATAAGAACAGATACTACACATAATTATCACATGTACTCCCTCATAAGTGGTTTTTTAACATAAAACAAACAAGCCTACAAATCACATCCCAGAGAACCTAGAAAACAATGAGGACCCTAAGAGAGACTTACATAGATCTAATCTACATGGGAAGTAGAAAAAGACAAGATCTCCTGAGTAAACTGGGAGCATGGGGACCTTGGGAGAGGGTTGAAGGGGAGGGGAAAGGCAGGGAGGAGAGCAGAGAAAAATGTAGAGCTCAATAAAAATCAATAAAATTTTTTTAAAAGGAGTATAAATTAGTACCACCACTATGGAAATGAATGGGAATGTGACAGTTTCTTAAAAAAGTTACAACTAGATCGATTGTACCTCTCGATGTATTCTTAAAGGACTCCACCACCACCATACGCATGTTTATTGCTTCTCTATAATAGCAAGGAAATTGAAGTAGCCTAGATGTCCATCAACAGAAGAATGAATGAAAACATGATTCATATCACAGTAGACTTTTATTCTGCTTTAAAGAAAACTGAAATCATGACCTTTGTAGAAAAGTGGATATAATTGGAAGTCAATTATGTTAAGCAAAATAAGCCGGACTTAGAAAGACAAATGCCAGATTTTTTAAATTAAAGCCTCACTTTTAATTTCTGTATCTGGAAATATATGCATGTTTGGGTAGGTGTGGGTAATGAAACTAGAAAGGAGACCATGAGACAAAAAAGAGAAATCTTAATTTTGGAACAGAAAAGGAGTACCAAAATCTGTGTGACATGAACATGGAAGGGACTCTGCTGTGGAGCAGGTGCAAGCAGGAGAAAGGTCAGAGGGACTGGGAGGACAGTCTGTTAGAACAAAATATTTATTAAAATGCCATAATCAAAGCCATTTTTTGCACTGTTTATTTTAAAAACTAAAATATATTTAAAATCCTTATTGAAGAAATCAAGAAACAGCTGCCATGCAAGTTTGAAGGAAACCCTTCTGAGGAGCATTGTTGAATCCCCTGCTGTCCCCATTCATCACCTACGACAGAAATCGTCCCTCTGTCCCACATGCCCAAGCCATGGATGCTCCCCACCAACTACTCAGCACCCGGAGAAGCGACAGACCCACTACCAAGCAACCCTGGCCTCCGAGTGCAGGGGCTGTGACACTGGCGATTCTATCACACTTGCACTGGTGTTCCGGTAACAACCCTGGCCTCCGAGTGCGGGGCTGTGACACTGGCGATTCTATCACAGTCCACTGCCATAACTGCTCCACTTTATTAAGTTCTTAGTATTTTTCTCTACCTAATTTATAAGGAAAACCTTATTGTAAGTATATGTGTATGTAAAAAAACAAAGTACAGAGAGGTCAGCACTATCCAGGGGATCACATACCCACTGGGGACCCCTGTGGTTAATATAGATGAGGGATTGCTTTATGTGTATTTTATGTAGCTGTGTCTGACTGGTTAATATTTAGGAAGCCACATGATAATAATGTGCTGCCCAAGAGTTTCTAAAATATGCAACTTGTAAGTTTCTTATACTGTAGTTTCCCACCAACAGCACGTTACTGATGGCTGTCATCCCTGCCTTGCAGGATACACGAATCCTCCACAGCAATCATTAATTAATCTTTTCAATAACTCCAGAGGGCAACTGAGTTACAGCTCAATCACAGAGCACTCACCTCACCTGGGTAAGTAAGGCTTTGGATTCAATACTCACCAGCACAAAAAAAGTGAAAATAGTTAAGTTACTAGCACCTACCTTTATTTAAAAAAAAAAAAGTGAGGGAGCTAGCCACTCTCTGTTTGTTATCTAAAGACCTCCCCTCTGGGGGTGGGAGAGGTGGCTTAGGGGTTAAGAGAACTGGCTGATCTTCTAGAAGACCCCAGTTCAGTTCCCAGCACCCACACGATAGCTAACAACTGTCTGTAACTCCAGTCCTAGAGGATCCAATGGCCTCTTCTGGTCTCCATAGGCTCTGTGCCCACATCATACATGTACACAGACATACACACAGGCAAAATATCCATACATGTAAAATAAATACTTTAAAAATTAATAAATGAAACATGTCTTTTCTGGCTAGCCTGTCAGGGCACTGGGGAATACTGAAGAGACAAACTGTACAATCTGCGTTTTTCCAGGAAGAACACCATGAGAGAATAAAGAAGCTACGTTTCTAAGTTCCGGAGCACATGACATCGCCGAGCCTCAGTTTCCTCATTCTCCAGGGGCACTGACCATGACATCCACTCCTCAGGGTTGTGCTAAGTGAGAGCACACACATAAGAAGCTAGCACGATCCTGACACCAAATAACCGTGGGGTAGCTATGCATGCCACAAGCACAGGCCATGAAATGAACGAAGCGCTGGCCAGTGCTTTCCCTGCAGAGAACCTGCCTGCCTCTCTCCTGGAGGAGTTCCAACCATTTTCCACTCTGCACTCACACTTGGAGCAGTACTTTCCTTCAGACCTGGCAGAGAAGCTATAATCCTCCCAAACCAAGACTGAGGGACACAATCATTCTCATCAAGACAGAATTTCTGACTGTCCAGAGGACAGAGCCGTGGCCCCTCGGTGTTGGTTTTCTGTTGGCAACAGGTTTCCAAGACACTGAGGGGAAGTTGTCCTGCCTTCTGTGGCAGCAGTGGGCTGGATTCTGACCTGTAGGGAACCAGCCCAGCAACAAACTGAAGGCTTCAGCCACAGGATTTCACCAGCCATAGCCATCACTAGTGTTAGGGTCCTTGAGCAGTCTACGGGCTGCAGAGAAAACAGAACTGAGGCGGACAGTTCTAATGAAATGGGGTGATGGTCAAAGCCATATCCACACTCACTTTCACTCGTTATCATATGGTGTTGAGGAAACTTTCAGCTGAGCAGTGACCTTGACATGTGACTTCCCTTCTGAGTATACACAGAGTATTTATTCTAAGAGGTAATGATTCCCAAAGAGATGTACAGTCTGACAGTATGTATCAGCCCCTAAGGAGATAGTCGAGAGAGAGACAGAGAGAGAAAGACAGATGTACAGTCTGACAGTATGTATCAGCCCCTAAGGAGATAGTCGAGAGAGAGACAGAGAGAGACAGATGTACAGTCTGACAGTATGTATCAGCCCCTAAGGAGATAGTCAAGAGAGAGAGAGAGAGAGAGAGAGAGAGAGATCAGCCCCTAAGGAGATAGTCAAGAGAGAGAGAGAGAGAGAGAGAGAGAGAGAGAGAGAGAGAGAGAGAGCTGTAACTAACACCAGTGCCCTTGTGGAAGGCATGACATAAACGCATCTTTCATTCATCTTTCCACTAGCCAAGCATTTCTCAGCTGTGAGTTAAACAGGCCCCTGGCCAAACTCTCTTTTTGTTTTCTGGAGTTTCTGCTGTTGAAGTTACTGTTTTCTTTGGGTATTTTGAGACAGAATCTTGCTAACTAGCTCAGCCTCTTCTGGAGCTCACAATGAAGCCCAAACCAGCCTCAAACTTGTGATCCTCCTGCCTCAGACTTCTGAGTTACATGTGTGTTCCACCACACCCCCACTGTAGACTCTTTAGCTACTAGATCTTGGGTGTGCTTTTGCAAGTGCCTCATGTTTTCTGCTCATCTTTGGGACCCACCAGCAGAATTTAGGCTGTCAGATCCTAACTCCTCTGATCTCGGCCACTTTGAGTCCACACTCAGGAACATGGATGAGGGATTTGAAAATGAACCTCCAATTCTGGCCATAACCAAACCTAGTTTGATATGAGTAAAATCTGCTATGCAATTTCCACCCCAAAATATCTTTTGTCGCTGACACTAAAGCCACTGTAAGGAAATGAAAGTGAAGAACAAACTATAATTTAAATGTTTCTATGACAGTTAATAGTCACTGCCAGCTTCTGGATTTCAAATCACCATGGAAACACAGTTTGGCATGTGTCCATGAGGGTGTGTCCACCAAGAGTGAACTGAAGATAAAGACCCATCCCGACTAATGGCAGCAGCTTCCCTAGGCTATGCACCTGGACTGCACAAAAATGAGAAAGCCAGATGGAGACTAGCATTCATTTTTCTTTGCTTCCTGACTATGGACAATATGTGATCAGTCATTTCACCCTCCCTTGTTCTTTAAAAAGTAACTAATAGTTTGACAGCAAAACCCCAAAGTCAATATTATTCATCATTAGCAATAGCAAGACTGCCAATATGAGAAAGAATTAGTAAAGTCCATTGCAATGGGTTTAATGAAGATCTCAGATTAAACACAAGTGAAATGAATGGGGTCGGGGATAAGGGGGACAGTTGGAGAGATGGCTCAGTAGTTAAGAGCATTCTCTATTCTTGCAAAGGACCGGGCTTGTTTCCCAGCACCCACGTGGTGGCTCACAATCATTTTGCAACTCCAGTTACAGGGTATTTGATGTCCTTTCTGGCCTTCATGGGTACTGCTACTGCACTCATGTAGTGCACTTATATATAGGCCAAACACACAAATAAAAAGAAAAAACTCATGTATGTAAATGAAAAGGTTGGGAAGGATGGGAGAAGAGTAGGAAAAGGGAGATTGAATTTGACCACTGCATACAACATGCATGTGTGGAAAACTCACACTGAACCCATCAATCTGAATAATTAATTCATATTAACCAAAACTAAAAATAACACAACAGCCATTGTGGAAAATGTCTGTAACTTCACCACTTAGGAAGCAGAGACAAAAAGGTCATTATTAAAGTTGGGCTTTGTAACATTAAAACAAGCAAATAATAAAAATTCCGATCAAACAAATAAGTCACCTAAGTGATTACCCAAAGATTTGAAACTGAATACAAGTTTTAAGATGGAGAGCCTAGGAGATAGCTCCATTGAGAAAAGTTTAGCACACAAGTGTGAGGACCTGAGTTCAATCCCCAGCACCCACATATGAAGCTGGACATGGTAGTTCAAGCTTATAAACCAGCTCTGGTTGGAAGCAAAGACTATTAGATGCCTATAGTTCACAGCCTGCTTCACCTATTAGCATACCCCAGGTACCAGGAAAAAACATTGCCCCAAAGCAAAAAACAAAGTGTAAAGTTCCTGATGGGGAATGGCACCCAAGCTTAACCTCTGACCTCAACATACATGCTCACTCACCCAAACAAACATATTTGCACTGCATAACCATACACTGAATCATGAGTCATGACCCATAGCTATACAATGTCAAGTGACAACTAACAGATCAGTTGGCAGTATTGATGTGGTTGTGTGTGTGTGTTGCTACTTTCATGTCCTCTTCCCTCTTAGACATTCTATTAACTGATGATTGGTGTTGGTGTCAAGTTGACTGGATTAAGGAATACCTAGAGAACTGACAGAGCGTTGTGTCTGAGTTTGTCAATGTGCATGTTTCCAGAGGTTGGCAAGTATATAGACGACTTAATAGGGAGATCCACCTCTAATGTGGACAGGCACCATGTAACCAGCAGTGGGCTTGGGTCCAACAAGAATCTCTCTGGGACAGACTTGGATTCTTCTGCCCTTGACATTAGAACTCTAGGATTTACACCGTCCCAACCACCCAGGTTCTCAGGCCTGGGGTCTCAGAATGAGAAGCACACCATCAGACCTGTGGTCTTGAGCTTGTGGTCTTGGAGTACATCACAGAATCAGAACTCCAGGGTCTCCAGATTGCAAACATAGGACTCTTCAAAATATCACAGGACTTCTCACTTTATCACTAGGTGAGCCACTTCTCCTGGTCAGTCCCATGTAGGTAGATAGCTTGATAGACAGTAGATAGATTGATAAATATAGACAGGAGAGAGATGGTTAACAAATGGCATATTGACACACAATAAATGATGACAGATAAATAAATATAGAAGATTGATTGATGGATAGATTGACAATAATGGATAGATAGATAGATAGATAGATAGATAGATAGATAGATAGAAAGAAGATGAAATATGATGTATAGATGATAAGTAGGTAAAGAAAGAAAGAAAGAGATGATGATTGGACAGACAGACAGACAGAAATATCCTACTGGTTCAACCTTTGGAGACCCAAACTAGTACGTTCATGATCACAACTTTCTTTTTATTTTATATTTTCTTGCTTCACTGTATCTATTTTTATAATCCTCTTTGCTCCTTATGAAACAAGACTAAACATAAATAAACAGAAATCACATTCTTGGTCACTTTGCACGTCATTTTCCTATGTATAAAATAAGAGTCTAGGACACAATGACTCCTTTCAGCAGCAAGCCTGCTGTGTGGTCCTTCATTCCTCCAGCTCAGGGACCATGGTAAGTCCTTGACATAGCAACTGTAAGCAGTGTCAGGTCCTTCAGTATATTGTAAGTTTGCCTTGTACTCTGTTGGGTGACACTTCTGCTTTGGAAGAATGTTGTAGTTGATATTTTTAACTCTTTGGTGGCCTGCCACCTAGCTCCCAACAAATATATGGAAACTTAATCTTCCTTATGAATGCCCAGCCTTAGCCAGGCTTGTTTCTAGCCAGCTCTCCTAACTTACATTATCCCATTTCTCTTCTTCTGTTTTTCCTCTGGGCTTTTTACCTTTCTATATGTCTTGCTTTCCTTCTTACTCGGTGACTGGCTGTGTGTCTGGGTGGCTGGCCCCTGTTGTCCTCACCTTCTCCTTTCTCCTAGCTCCTCCCCCTCTTTTCTTTTTTTTTTTTTTTGTTTTTGTTTTTGTTTTTCGAGACAGGGTTTCTCTGTGGTTTTGGAGCCTGTCCTGGAACTAGCTCTTGTAGACCAGGCTGGTCTCGAACTCACAGAGATCCACCTGCCTCTGCCTCCCGAGTGCTGGGATTAAAGGTGTGTGCCACCACCACCCGGCCCCTCTTTTCTTTTAGAGCCTAGATTTTTCCTATTTATTCTCTCTGCCTGCCAGCTCCACCTATTTCTCTCTCCTGCCTAGCTATTGGCCAGTCAGCTCTTTATTAGACCAATCGGGTGTTTTAGACAAATAAAGTAACACAGCTTTATAGAGATAGACAAACACAACATTAAAAAATGAAAAACATCTTTGCATCATTAAATAAATATTCCACAGCATAAATAAATATAACACATCTTAAACTATTCCACAACAGAATGTTGCCAGTGTCATTGTTCTTTTTTTTTTAGGGCTCACTTCATAGATTCTCTCCCATCTTGTTATAATGATATGCTCCAATGCCCTTAGACCTGGAACGAGAACACCAACACTTGAACTTAAGATAGGTATAAACTTAATCAGCTGAATTGAGTCCGAAATGATCCCACCGAATGTTCAGCAACCCTGTATGGCAAGTGTCACGTCTTTGTTATACAGGTGGGGAAAGGTAATACTGAGATTAGGTGACACTCAAAGTCAGAGAGGTCATAGTTGGCTCATGAACTCCTGTCTTCCAACTCTTCAGTCACCAGCCTCGGCAAGGGACTCATCAGGCCACACATCTCTGGAACAACTCCACGGCTCTGCTGCTGTGAGTGGTCACACCCCAGTTATACGGAGCACTTGAGAATTAGTATTATAACTCTTGACTTACAGACCTTCTGGGGTTTGAAAACAGAAACCTTGTGACCTTAAATCCTTTATTGAGCTAAGCATCAGAGTCAACTCCCTCAGAACTACTTCATCTGTTAGGCACGAGACATTGGGTGCCCAGGACAATTAGCTGCCCACAAACCTGGAGAGGAAGGAATTCAATGAACTGGCTCCAGGCCACAGATGGTTGTGATGGTTGTGATGGTTGGTCTCAGCTGTCAACTTGATGTGATGTAGGAGGACACCTCCAGGTGTGTCTGTGGCGGCATTGACAGAAAGGATTAGCTGAAAGAATAAAGACTGCCCTTCAAAGTGGATGTGCCTTTCCAACCGGAACATGAATATAAAGTTAATCATGGACTGAGCAGGGGTGCCTGCCTGCCTTTGCCTTTTTCTGCTGAACAAATGTGTCTGTCGCTGTTGCCGCTGTAACCCTCCACTGACTCCAGCTCCTTCTGCCTTCTTATGTAAACTAAACACAGCAACTGTTAAGGGGTCTTCCAAGCTTTCAGCATCATATCAGGACTGTGGACGCATTTAGTGTTGTGGGTTGAAACAACCAGGCTCTGCCTGTCTGGCATCCAGACGGTTATTGTTGGACTGCCTAGTCCCTATCATGTAAGCCAATCTAGCAAATTTCTCTTTCTTAAATACATATGTATATGTGCATTCTATTGGTTCTCTTCCTCTGGAAAGATGGTAAAACTACTGGCAAGAGTGATTTAATTAACTGTTTGAAAAATAGAACATCACATCAACTTCATTGTGAAATTATTCCTTTAAAAGTTCCTTATATATGTGTTAGAAATAATCTTGTCTGTCTGTTAGAATGTTGTGTCTATGTGAATGTGCGCTTTTATAATGTGCTCAATTTACATGTGTGTTTATGTTAAGATTCAGTAAATACAAACACGTGGGTAGCTGCCATTTTAACCTCACCGCCATCATTGGTAAGAGTACCCACATGTGCTAGTCTATCACCTTTGGTAAGAGTACCCATGTGTGCTAATATTCTTTGACTTACTAAAATACTCCTTTTAATCTTCTCAAAGATTACTAGCACTGGTAAGCAGTAACTAATTAGATAAAATACACGACTAAATTTAGCTTATATGCCCAGTTTAAAATAGCAAGTAATGGTACCTAGTTCTCAAGTACCTTTACAGATCTGAGGGTATGGCATTTTTAAAAGAGCTTCTAACACAGAGACATGCCAACTTCTGCAGCACCCTTTAGCTCCTCCAAGAAGACAGACGAGCCTCTCTGCTGACGCAAAATAACTCCAATTAAACTAGATTAGACCAAATCAAA
>JAQHUG010000048.1:1495140-1507248 GCA_028555095.1 Dicrostonyx torquatus
TGGACCTTCCTCTGAGGAGTGGATAGGGGTGGGGAGAGAAGTGGAGGGGATAGGAGGAGGGGAGTGGGAACTGGGATTGGTATGTAGAGTGAAAAAAGATTGTTTTCTTTTTTAAAAATTAAAATAAAATTTTAAAAAATAAAAAAGCCTTCAATTTTTATGAAAGCTTTTACATCTAATTGAAGATGCAGGTGCATTTTAATGTGTTCAGTGCAGAAGGTTCCAGAAAACTCTACAGAAAGCTTAAAATGGTCTGCTGTTGCCTAAATTCCCCCATGTCAGCTAAGATGTCTTTCGGTGGAACCACTCCTTATGGTCTCAAAGTTGATGGAACATTTTCTCATTGCTAAATTTGGCTTAGAAGCTGAGTCTCATCTGTGTGGGAAAAGATGGGATTGCTAGGGAGCACTTTGAAGGCCGCTCTACACTGCCAAAAGGAGCAGTTCTGAACCAGGGACCCTGGATTCCAGGATCTCAAAAGGAAACTTCCTCTCTCCATCCAAGCTTCATCTTCTCCAGATATGGTGAGAAAATGCTTTAACAAACAAAAACAAACTCTAGAGCCACTCAAGTTAGCCCTACTGTCAAGGGCATGGCTTTAATGGCCCCTGAGGAGCTTTGGGGTTCACAGGCAGGATCCTAAAAATGTGATAGGCTAAAAGCATCTTGCATTCCAGACTAGAGACTGCTGATGATTCTGATAAACTTATGCTCCTGTGATATGGTTGGCAGGAAAATGGGCTTTGAAAGCTTCACTTTTAGGCCTTCTCAGGGCCTAAGGTGAGACCACCTGGCACAAAGTCTTTATCCCTGGAGCCCTCAGAAGGCACCAAAGAGAGAAGCTGGGAGGATGGGCTTGTGCACCCTGAGGGCCGGTAATGATGACAACAGCCCTTCCTGGCAGGCTGAGCCCAGTCTTGGCTTTAATCCCAGGCCTTTGGGGAGTCCCAGGGAGCTGAATTACTGGGTCAACAATATTGATGGGTCCTGTTGAAACCACAGCCAGTTCTAGAGCTTGCTACCCTGCTGGCAAATAAAAGCATGTAGTTCATTTAAGTTCTAGGAGGCCGTCCTCAGTCCTGCCTCAGGCAGAAAATACAGCTGGGGACAGGAGGTCCAGGAGATGAGTGTAGGAAAAAAAATCTACCCCCAGATCCTCTATGTCAGTCCTGTGTGTAGAGCTGGAGCTGCAGCTCAGAAAAGAGCATTTCCTTAGCCTGGTCCTGAGCTCAGTCTCCAGTGCCACCACCACCAAAGGGCAAAACAAAACAAAACCAAAATAAAATCCTGTGTCTCCAGCACTTTGGGAATCTGTCCAGGAATGCTCCCACCATCCAAGCCCATTATTCTATCCATTCCCCTCCACCCACAGCCTTTAGATCGATGCTCAGATCTGAAGACTCCAGACTCTGACCAACATCCACCAAGTCCTGTGTTCCCAACATCAGCCTCACTCCAGGATCCAGTCCAGGCAGCAGAATCACACCGCTGGTTATCCAGGCGAGTTCTAGATGTTCCGCTACAGACATCTCTACACTTGAGAGAGGGGACCCGTTAGCACAGAGTAATAAGCCACCTTCAGAAATACACTAGTATACAAGGGATTAAGTGACATGCTTCACAAGAACTGTGCTGGCACAAGGGACACAGCAAGAGCAAGGCCTGCCTGAGCAGAGGGCGGGTCCTCCCTCTGACCACTGCAGCCATTCTGCTTCTTTACTCACTGGTTCTAACGTGGGGGTCTTAGTTCCTACAGGAGTTTGCATCTTCCTGATTCCAACACGAACAATAAGACAGGCCACACCCTTATTGACCAACTCAGTAGTTATAAAGCAAAGACTCCATACAGCCTTTCTATCTGATTCTCTTTTGAGTTCATGAACTGCTGCCCTGGGAACCCCATGGTATGTGTGCAAGTACTTAGAGCATACATCTGGCAGTCCCTTGGATTACAGAGCTATAGAAGAAAGAAAGAAAACATGAGAGTTGATAAGGACCACACAGTCATTCAGTGTAGTAAATGTTGATGTGTCCGCTAGACTAAGGAGAAGCAGTTTACCTCATTGGAGGACACATGATAGAAAGAAAAATGCAGCTCATGAAAACAGCTTTATGTTCTATTAAACATACAGTCACATCCCTCATGAAGATTAAAATACTCAAACCAAGATGCATAGCTGCCTGCAGGGTGTGTGGCTGATTACAAAGACACATTCCTGGATCGGGAAGTTGACTTCTTGAAGGGTAATTCAAGGAGACAAATTGTTCTATTATTCTACAGTCTAAGTTCCCTCCCAGTCCCCAGCCCAGATACTGACATCTCTGGTCCATCAAAGTTTGTGATAGCTAACCTAAATCTACCCAAATCCCACTTAATCCTTACTCCTACACTACTCTCGGGGATAATTAAATTTTGAAAATCAAACATCCATCATTTAGGTAATATACTTGAAAAAAACAAGAGCTCATTTAACATTTTTCAATTTCAAAATGATTTTTAAATTGGGCATTCGCAGTCCTCCCTGTATTTGCTGAACGGACTGTGCCTTATCCTGTGCAATCAACGGCTCTCTCAAGGCTCACCTCTGAACTGCATCTTCCTCTTCCAGGAATCTTTGGAGACCAACCCCGAGACAAAACACAATCACCTTCCATAATGCAGAAATCTTTTTACCATCGACACATTTACAGGAGGAATTTTTGATGAAATAATGATACCCACATGAGGACTAAAATGCCTTTTGTTTGACAGAAAATGTCTAGAGTTAAGGGGAAAACGGCAATTACAGATGAAGAACAGAACATCCTGAACTCCAAATCCATGCAGGCTTTAGCACCTCACCATCATTTTGCAGAATAACAGGAAATGCTGTCTGGGTGTTCAGACCTGGTTTCCAAGCAATTTAGGGAAGCTGAAGGCTCTTGAGAATGCGCAGGTGAACCAAGGCCGGAGGGGGGGTGGAGACCAAGGTTCCAAGAGCCCCAGGAAATGATCCAGAAAAGCAGTTATGAAGAGATGGGGGTCTGGGAAAATGGCTCAGCCTGTAAAGTTCTTGTCATACAGCCACTAGGACCTAAGTTTGATCCCCAAAACCAATGTAAGCATACTAATTACAGTGGCGGCGTACACTTAGAATCTCAGTGTTGTGGAAGACGAGACAGGAGGATCCCTAGGGGTCACTGGCCAGTCAGCCCCGGATCCAAGTAAGAAACCCTGTCTCAAAGAAGAAAGTAGATGATTTCTGAGGAATCATCTCAGGCCTCCACACAAGCAAAACATCAGGCACTCATGTGCATGTGTACGTATACACACACACACACACACACACACACACGTGACTTTCCCTACTATGTGATATGTTGCCTGCTACTCAATTTAAAATTAGACTTTAGAAATCATATACCTATGAAGGTTAAGAAGGAAGGGGACAAGAAAATAAGTGACCAGTCAAAGAGAGCCCAAGTGTGCAGGGCTGTGACCCCACTGAGGAGCCTCCAGTTCAGCACCTGGAACTTAGACACTACTTGGGGCCTGTCTGTATCTGTGTGTGATAGACACATGTCCACACATGCGCAGATCCACACGCAGCAATGTCATAGCAGCCTCAGAACCTTGCTAAGAGTAGGTACAGCCTGGTGGGGGGATGAGAGCAGACTAAAATACAGATCTAAATTCATGGCATGTTTCAGCACTGGAAAGCTGGAAGGAGGGCAGGATGGGTTTCTGCACATCTGTACTCTCAGGGCAGAGGGGACTGAGGCAGGAAGATCGTGAATGCAGAACCAAGTGTGGCCTGCATAAGGAGACCTTGCTTCAGAACAGAATGAAGCAAAAGTGAAGGACAGAAACACATTTACTGTAGTTATTTCTAGAGCCATGGATAACGCACAAGGTTTATCTTTCTGTGGTCTTCTCATTTCTACAGCGAGTATTTTTTTTAACTTTCATTACAATGAAGAAATATTCTTATTGTTCTAAAATAGAAAAATAAAGGTTTAAGATCAAGGAACAGCTATCTAAAATAAATGCCTCTGAGAAGAGAAAATCAGCAGAAGGGAGGCTTGGGCAGGAAGCTGAGGTTAGAGACGGTGAGGAAAACATTAAAATTCACCTGAGAGACTGCCTGCCCAGGCTTGGAATCAAAGATGGAGGGAGGAGGGTGCTACACGGGGCTGTGAAGCTGAGAGGCTAATAGGTAGAAGGGGGGAAGGAGGAAGGGAGGGAGGGAAGGAGGGAGGGAGAGAAAGAGAGATCCCCAGATATCATATCTCCTGATGCTAGAGGGGAAAGGCTGTGACAGACATCCAATGAACAGATTTGTGATGTCCCAGGACCACTTACTGAAGCCTCGAGAGACACAGCCAGGAGCCATGACATCCCAAAGGCAGATTTTGTGTAGGAAATTCTAGAGACCCCAGTGTGAGAGCTGTGACCCAGACCTTCTTTTCCTAGTGACTACAATGCACCCAGATGACACTAGAAATCCCATGTTCAAGGGACATGCACGATGTGCTTGGTAGAAGAGAAACCACTCGTGGATAGAGTGTATGGCCTTCCTTCTCTTCTCATGCATAAAAAACGTCTGACCCTCTTCACTCCACAGCTGCCTTCACCACTGCTGTCACCACAGCTACCGCCACCCCAGCTGCCACTGCCACCACCTACCACCAACCATGGACAGTGCGGCTTTGTCAAAAATAAGTCTTAAGGAGCCTTGTGACGCAGAGGAAGGGTGCTGGTAAGTAGGAAATGGGCCAGTCTCAAAAGACAAATGTCACGTTACATTTTCTTTTATCTTAGGAATCTAGATTTAAAATACAAATAAGAAATGAAGGATGAAGATCCACTACCTGAGTCCCAGGCTAGTGTGAAGTTCCAGGGTCTATGTGGAGAGGAGGTCCAAAGATTCTAAGAGCCAGAAGTGAGGGATGACTCCAAGGACACATTGAGGTCCAGACACAACAGGACTGACATATTAGGAACTGACAGAGACTGTGACATTAGGCACAAAACCTGAACAAGATCAAACCAAACAAATTCTCAGTACAGGGAAGACGAAGTGGACACAAAGTCCCACCACCAACGAAGAAGCTATTTGCAATTGATACCTACTGGGAAAAAGGAAATGGTTTTCTCCAATAAAAATCACTGGGTATAGCACCTACACTCCAGGGCAGGCCCCATGTCCAGGAGTAGTTTGCCAGCACAAAATAGCCTCCATGGATTCTTGGGGAGTTTTGTTTTGTGTGCATGTGTACATGTGTCCAAGTTCAGAATACTTGCATGAAAATGCCATGATGACAATCTTTTTTTTTTCCTTTTTAGTTTTTATAGGCAGGGTGTCTCTGTATAGCCCTGGCTGTCCTGGAACTCGCTCTGTAGACCATGCTGGCCTCAACTCACAGAAATCCACCTGCCTCTGCCTCCGAGTGCTGGGATTAAAGGCTGTGCCGCCACCTGCCTGACACCCATAATTTAATACACGAAGTACACACTAAGAAGGAAAATAGCAAAAATAAATAAATAAACACATAAAAGGTGGGGATCAGTCATGGTGGGACACACCCAACCCTCAGGAGGCAAGATGGTCATAAATTAGAGGTCAGCCTGGACTATACAGCAAGATCCTGCCACAAAAATAAATACAGAGAGGAAGGAAGGAAGGAAGGAAGGAAGGAAGGAAGGAAGGAAGGAAGGAAGGAAGGAAGGAAGAGTTCTAGTCTCCTTGCCTTAAAGAGTAAAAGAAAAGTTGGGAATCTCTGGAAATTTCTTTTGAAAATTAGACTATATTACTCTGACCACAGCGCTACGAGGCCACCCAACGAAGATTACATGATGGACTATAGCCACGTCACAATGGTTGAGCGGTCACCTCCACGTTGACATTCTGAGTTCAACTCCAGAACCCATGTAAAGGTATAATATATATAATATAATATAATATAATATAATATAATATAATATAATATAATATAAAGAGAACACAACCCTGACAGTTGTTCTCAGGTTTCTAAGCTTGTGCATGCGCAGAGACACCACACAGAACACACACACATCACACACATATCACACATGTATACACACACACACACACACACACACACACACACTGCTGAGGAGACATGCTAGTCTTACAGGAAACTTTGCATTTCAGTGTGACATTAACTGATTCAAATAACAAACTACTTCTCTTTCTGTGTTTTGTGTGTGTCCACCAAAATAGGGTCTTTAGCCTTTATTGTTTCCCTCTGGAGTTTTTCTCAACCAGAAATGTCCCTAAAGTCCTTAAAGCTGTTCAGATTTCTCTGACATTAAAAATATATAGAAACACATAGCGTTAGAAGTAATGGGGGGGATAAAAAATAAAAAATAAAGGAAAGACGTGATGAGGGAAAAGTGTTTCCCCACGCTTAAGCTTTACAGAAATGATAGTTTTGTCGCTTAGTACTAAGCAGTGAG
The DNA here is from genome assembly GCA_028555095.1 of Dicrostonyx torquatus. NCBI lineage: Eukaryota > Metazoa > Chordata > Mammalia > Rodentia > Cricetidae > Dicrostonyx > Dicrostonyx torquatus. The sequence continues at coordinate 1,501,601 of JAQHUG010000048.1, forward strand.
AACCCCTTAATAAAACTGTATTTAGTTTTATTGGTAGGAATCACGAGCATATTAAGACAGTATCTCTAATCTTGTATTTCAGCATTGGTTGTAGAGCGTATGTAAGGTACACACCGATGCTTGTCAGGCACCCTAAGAGCTCAGTAACAAACTCTGAGCTTCAGTCAATAGTCAGAGCTAAGTGACAACACATGAACACATGACTTACCTAAAACGCTACAGGTCTGTTCACTGTGTGGTACAATCTAGTACAAAGACAGCAAGAATAATACGGTGCGTATCTTAACACCACACATTCCCTGATCCTGACAGACATCATTAGTCAATCTACTCAAGCTTTCTGCTAAGCCAGGCATGACCCAAAAACATTCTCATGACAGTTCAAGTAGTCCCTCCCCAAGGACCACAGCCACATGTGAAATGGGCCTGTGCATACCTCCCACGCTGGGCGGGGAATGAGGCTGAAGGGTCAGTTCGGAGATGAGAATCCAAAGGTTCCATCCAAGGGACCCTGGGCCTTATTAGAGTCGGCAGTGCGGAGCCAAACTGTCAGCAGCTGTAGACCCAGAATGCACACACGGAGACCGCAAGATGATCACGCTATGCAAGCCCCGAACCCCTCCCATCCCGTGGCTTGATTTGAGGCTGCCGTTCAAACAAGGGCATTTTCAGGAAGTAACATTTTGAACTATTGTTTTTTATAAATACCTTGATTCAAATAACTTTCCATAGCAACAAACAAGATAAACAGAAAGACTCTGGAGGATTAGGATCCGAGGCAACTCTGGTTTTGAAAAGACAAATTACCGGAGATGAGGCATGAAGGTGCCAAGCCTTGGTGAGGAGCACCACGCCCATCTACCTACCTTAGCGCTCTCAAGGGCCCGCTGGCCCGCAAAGCATTCTCAAGGGAAGAGCCAGCAGCAATTTCTCATGGAGGGAACAAACCCCTTAGGAAGTAGAGGAAGAAAAGCCTTCAGGTAGATTCTTGTGTTTAATAAATGAAATTTAAATTTAGGACATTAAATTTGGACTTGAACAAACTGGTTTGGCTCGGAGCCTGTGCCTCAGCTGTCAGTACCTTTCCAACCGCTGCAATCCTGAGATGAGGCCTGGTTCCCTCTGGGGGACTGAAGGTCAGGCAAGGGTGCAGCCTAAAGCAAATCACCTGGAGCCGCAGAGACTTTACTTAATTTGGGTTTCTTTTAGGAAGATTAAAAACAATCTACACTGTTTCAGTAGTCTCTCTTGGTTTACCTTGCTAAATCAAGTCTCTTAAAAACTTAAATAAGTGAGAAGGGGAGCTGGAGGGGTGACTTGGTGGTTAAGAGCCCTGTTCCTACAGAGGACTCAGGTTTGGTTCCCAGCCTCCACATGATGGCTCACAATTGTCCCTAACTCTAGTTCCAGGGGATCTAACATCTTCAGCTGAACTCCTCAGACATCAGACGCAAATATGGTATATACACACATATGTAGCCAAAACACTCATACACACAAAATAAGCAAATCTAAAAAAAAACAAAAACAAAAACAAAAAACCTCTAAACCTCAAATGAGGGGCTAGAGAAAGGACTTAGTGGTTAAGAGTACTTGCTGCTCTTGCAGAGGACCGGGGTTCACAGAGCCTTATCCAGCTGCTCCCAATCCCCGTGACTCTGGATCCAGGAGAGCTGATGCCCTGCACTCACGTGCACAGAATTTTTAAAAAATAAATATAAAAATCTCAAATGAGTCTTTGGTGATTTTTATAATAGAAAAAGAAAATTAAGCTTGTCTTATCTGACTTTTTAGTTAGATTATAATTAGCACAACCGTGTGCTAAAACTTTTTGAAAATCTCAGCTATTTTTGCTAGGGAATGTACCAGTTACTTTTCTCATTACTGTGACCAAATACCGGACAGAGCAAATTAAAGGAGCGAGGTTTAACTTTGGCTCACATCAGCCTAGTGTGGGACTGCATGGTTGAAGCCTGGCGAAGGAAGCATGCGGCAGGGAGGGATGTTCCTCACATCCTGGCAGATCAAGACACAGAGAGCTCAAGCAAACTCAGTGAAACCTCCAAGGCCCAGCCCCAGTGACCGATTTCTGCTAGCTAGACATGGGTCCCAAAGGTTCCATAATGTCTTAGTCATTGTTCTATTGCTGTGAAGAGACACCCTGACCAAGGCAACTCTTATAAAGGGAACCATTTAATTAGGCACTTCATTATGTTTCAGATGGTTAGTTCATTATTTATCGTCACGGTAGGAAGTAGACAGACACGGCACTGGAGCAGCAGCTGAGGGCTTAACACCCTGATCTGTACACAGCAGGCAGAGAGAGACACTGGGCCTGGCACGGGCTTTTGAACCCTCCAAACCCACCCACAATGACACACCTCCTCCAACAAGGCCACACCTCCTAATCCTTCCCAGATAGTTCTACCAACTGGGGACCAAGCATCCAAACTCACAGACTAATAAGGACCACTCTTACTAGAAACACCACATATAACTTCCCAAAACAATGCCACCAGGGGACCAAGTAGTCAAATCCATGAGCCCATTGGGGCACAATTCATATTCAAAATATAACAAAGAGACATAACTTTTGGGACAAAGGAAGCATAACAACATCATAATAACCCCATCTACATAAATGTTAGCACAGCCATAAGTATAATTTTATACAAAGTAAAAGAATTATTAATTTACTAACATCAAAGCGCTTTGGCATCCAAATCCTTTGTTACAAGCCTTCCGGGTCATATCCATTCCAGCTTTCTGCAGTTAAAGTCCCTGGTTCTCCAAAGCCTTGTTTGTATTGATCTGAGCAATACGCTAACATCCTTCCCTTTAACACCCCCCCCCAAAATCCTGAAGTGTTTTCAAGGCAGACACACTTCACGGCCGGCTTGTATTGAGTTCACCCTTACATTACCAAATGCTGCCACCTCCATCAGAAACACTGACTAGAAAAACCCATAGACAGGCGAAGGGAGGCAGGAGCTAGCAAAGGGCTAGAAGAACATGGGAGGAGGCATGTTCAATGAGCTGGTGAGTGAGTGTTTCCATGTGATGATAAAATTTGCTTTCTCCATGAAGCCGTGTAACTGTTGTGACTGAGGTGACGAACGCTGACATTTCTGAGGTTGCTGAATTAAGCAGCCTCCTCCCTGGGTCTTGAGCATGCCTGGCCCTGCTAACGTAGTTACATGAAAACCAATAATCCCTGGCCTTTATTTCTGGTTCTGAGAGCCAGAAACTGCACCCAGCTAGGATGTAACTCCGTGGTAGTACATTTATTTAGCACATTATGAGGCCAGGAGTTTAATAACCAGCACTGGAAGTTTAAAAGAAACAGAAATTGATCCCAGGAACTCACTATAAGCACACCTTCGGCCTCTGAGATAGACTCCAAATCTGATCATCAAACTTTTTGATTTTTAATTTTCTACCAGGGGAAAAAAAATGTAGACATTTCCTTTCTGGAGAAAGGGAGGGGGTGAGACAGGGTTTCTGTGTAGAGCAGGCTGGCTTCAAACTTGCTCTGTAGCCTAAGATAGTGCGGTTCTCACAATTATTCTCCTCCCAAGTGCACATTAAAAGCTGTACAACCAAGCCTTGCTGAATATCTTTTACACACACACACACACACATACACACACACACACACATACACACACATACACACACACACACAACCAAAATATATCTATTTGGGGTGGGGGGTAAGACTGTCTTGCTATGTAGCTTATCCTTATCTTGAACCCCCTACCCTGCCTCAGCTTCCCAAGGACTGGGGTTATAGGCCTGTACAGTACAGCTGTTAGAAATTCTGAGGTTTCTGTTAAGTATCTTAAGTGAAATGCAAAATAATGACCTTCTCTGTGGCTCTTTCACACACGTTTATCATTGTACTTTGCTCATAGTCACCCTCCTAATCACCCTCCTCTGTCCCATCTCGCTTTCCACTGGTCCCTTCCCCGGGTAGTTCCCCTTCTGCTTTAATGTCATATATACATGTGTGTGTGTGTGTGTGTGTGTGTGTGTGTGTGTGTGTGGTGTATGTATATGTGCACATGTAGGTGTTAGCTCACTTGCCCATGTGGGTATGTGTAGATGCCAAAAGTTAGCTTCAGGATGTCTTTCCTCAAACACTTCCCTGCCTTATTTTAGTTTTTGAGACAAGCCTTAAGCTTCCAGCTCACCATCTTGGCTAGACCGACTGGCTAGCAGCAGCCTCTGGAACTGCCTCTCTTCACACCCAGCACTGAGGTTCCAGGTACATGCCAGCATCCTGGGCTTCAGGACAGGTTCTGGACATCTGGGTTCAGGTCCCCGTGCTTTCACAGCAAGCATTTGCCCAGAATATCCCTGCATCCCCACATCGTTTTATTATTATCTTTGCTGCATTGGTTTACTTTTCTGTGTGGGGAAGGCAATATGCTACAATGCTCATGTGGGGTCAGAGCATGACTACATGGATTGTGGGACACAAGTCGAGTCCTCAGGCTTGCCCACAAGTGTGCTGAGCCATCTTGCAAGCCTTTTCCCCCCTTGGGATGTCTCACTGGCCTGGAGCTCATCAAGTGGGTTCAGCTGGCTGACAGGAAGCCCAGGAACCCAGCAGACTCCATCTTCTCAGTGCTGACAGGAAGCCCAGGAACCCAGCAGACTCCATCTTCTCAGTGCTGACAGGAATCCCAGGAACCCAGCAGACTCCATCTTCCCAGTGCTAGAAGTACAAGCACAAGCCACCATGTCCAACTTTTTTTGCATAAGTGCTGGGGATGGAACAGGGATCCTCATCCTTGTGTGGTAAGCCTTTACCCACTGAGCATCTCCCCGGCTCTGAAAATCCCAACTTTTAAAAGCAAAATGAAGAGTAGGAAGTGGTGGCACACACCTTTAATCCCAGTACTAAGCAGGCAGATCTCTAAATTTAAAATTAGTCCTTTTCTTCTTATCAAGTACTAGTGCAACTCTATTAAGGCTTTTGCATTTGTAAGATTAACATATCCTGTGTCAGTTTGTCCCCTCTTGACCTCAGGTCTTGCCTGTACCGAATAGCCTGTGAACAACAGGTAAGGGGGTTTATATCTAGAGGTGACGCCCTGCTATCACTCCAGAGCTGGTTCTTATTCCTGTCATAGTGACGGCTGCAGTCACAATTACACGTGGGCATAGAACATTGCTCTCCAGATACTTCCTTTTCCTACTGACCATAGCTTTGAGTCGCATCTAATGCAGTGGCCTGAGCAGCACAGGAACTGTGATCCTTGAACACCAGTTTCACTGGATCATTTTGCCAGCAGCATACAGGATGGGAGTGAGTGATGTGGGAAGCCCTTCTGTAGATATGTATTGCTTTTATTGGTTAATGAATAAGGAAGCTGCTTTGGGCCTATTGCAGTGCAGAATAGAGCAAGATGGGAATTTCAAGCAGAGATAGAGGAGAAAAGAAGGAGGAGTCAAAGAGATGCCATGTAGCTGCCAAAAGAGACAGATGCTGAAGAACCTTACACTAGGTAAACCACAAGCCTCATGGTGATACATAGATTAATAGATGGCTTAATTCAAGATGTAAGAGTTAGCTAAAGCCCCCAACCAGCAGGAAGTGGTCTGGAAAACTACACCCACATTCCCAAAAAATGGACTATGGA